>VMDO01036934.1:0-14738 GCA_007922755.1 Pedetes capensis
ATAATGACATTTCTTTGGAAAATAGGAGGAATTTCATTTATTATGTTTAATTTTCTACACTAGTTAATTTCTTTATAATAAAGATAAATTACTGTTTTGAAAAACAAAGGAAATTAAGATGACTCTCAGGATTAAGCAACTGAAGAGATGGATAGCCCACTTAATGAGACAGAAATTTTGTTTGTTTTTCTGGGAGGATATATAGAGAATCTGAGTTCAATTTTAGACATGTTAAGATTGTGATATCTGTGTGAATTGTGTGTCAGAAGGACAAATGTGAAAAAATTAGAAGCACAGTGTACAGAAAAAAAGTGGGCCAAAGCCCATGTCCTGAATATTCCCACATTCAGAGGTTGCTTACAGAGTGAGAAGAAACCACACTCATAGGAGTGTGTGGTATCACGGAAGCAATGAGAAGGTAATTTTTTATACAGTAATAAAAACAGACCACTGTACCAAATGCTACTGATAGGTATAGTAGATGAGAATAAAAAAATAAGACTGCACTAGAGTCATTAATGTGGAAATTTTGAGTGACTTTGAGATAAACAGGATAAACAGTTTTGTAAGAATTATAAAGTCAAAGTCAAAGTCAAATCAAAGTGATCTGAGTAGAAACAGATGTGAGCAAGTGAAGATAATTTGTATAGACATGTTTTGCTATGGTAAGGGGCAGTGAAACAGAACAACAACTACAGGAAGATGTGAGGTCACAGGTAATTTCTTTGTATGTGTTTTATTTCATTTCATTACAACGTGAGACATTATGGAGGGGTACCTTCCCACAGAAAGGAATGATCTAGCACATAAGAAAAAGTAGGGAGTAGGTTAATCAAAGAAGCACTATTCTCTAAGATTAGTTATTTGCAATGCAAGATTTCTAAGGGTATCTTGGCAATTAAAATTCAGAATTTTAGGGTGGGCATGGTGGCACAAACCTGTAATCCTAGTATTAGAGAGGCTAAGGCAGGAGATCACAAATTCAAGGCCAGCTTGGACTAAATGAGAACCTGTCCCAAAAAGCCAATCAATTGATAAATAAATCAAATTCAGGGTTTTAAATAGAATGAAATGCCTTCATTAAAAAGTGAAAAGTCACACTTCCCTAACCCTCAATTAGTCTCAACTAAGTGTTGTAGCACATAAGTTACATTGAATGTTAATGCTACTTGTAGAGCTTTATAGCAGAGAAAAATAAAGTGAATGGAACAAGAAATAGAGGTCAGACACATTAATGAGATGATCTACCAAAGACGACAATACAATAAAGATATAACAAAAATATTGTGACATTAAAAGAGAAATATCCAGAAAAAAATCAAAAATACAAACACAACTTTCGTGTACAATGTAATATTATAATTCGAGTTAACACCATTAGACTTCAATGACCAATAACAGACTGAAATTACTAGAAAAATAAAAGAAAATTATCTAAATTCAAATACATGACTGAAAAATACAAGTGAATTAAGATTATGGGAATAAACTTCAAAGCACAATGAAAATAAATTTATTATCAAGGAAATATTTGTTTTAAATCACCTATAGTTAAAATACAAGCTTTTCTTTAGAAAAATGATTTTGTCCTCTTCTCTAAGCATTGATGTTGTAAAAGAAAAAGTTATTAGGCAGCATGTAGAAGACTACTGAGATACTGAAAATGAAGACAAAAACTCTCTCTTAGTGACATACAAAGAACAGAACAGAGCAAGTAGGTATAAGGAAATACATAAAGTACTGTTTACTATTACTATTACTGCTGCTATTTTTATAGTGTTTGCTATATCTCAGGTACTGTTTTAAGTCCTCTGGATTTTTCATACGTAATTGTCACAACTTATGAATAAATGATGTGCATAATTGTCCTCTATCTTACAGATGAGTGATTGTCCCTACTTCAAACTAGCCACCATAACTCTATTTTATCTATCAATAATATGATTGCTATGGCTTGAACCAGAAATGGCCCCCACAGGCTCATATTTGAATGCTTAGTCCCCTACTAGGGGCATTGTTTTGGGAGGTGGCACCTAGTTGGTGGAAATAGGTCACTGAGGGTGGGCCTTTGAAGGTTACATGGCACCTGGTTCTAGTCTGAGTCCACTTCCTGCCCTGCTGCAATGTCAAGAGCTGCCCCCACATGTTCTTGCCACCATGGACCAAACTCTTCCACCATATCCTCCCCATCATGAACTGAACCTCAGAAAGCATCAGCCAGAATAAATGACTCCTTTACGTTATTTCTGTCAGGTATCAATGGTCACAGTGACACAAAAGCTAATTAATACAAGCAGGATAGTAAATTTTTTAGAGTAGAATTATTCCATTTTGGGTATTATGACAAAATACATCCTATGCAAATCAATGCTATTCCTAGGAACTTTCACTTTTTGGATTGCTTTTTTTATATAACTTAATAAAATCTTATTGTCTTTTTAAAAAAAAGAACACTAGAGAAAATAATACAAAAGAAAAATACAGGGAAAATAAAGAAATTTAAGTATATCTACAAAAACAGGCCAAAATCTACATTCTATTACCACAAAAGTCAGAAACATACTTGCTATGCAAAAGGAGCGTCTATTGAATGAATTTTTTTTTCCTACTAGCACCCATTGCTGCTTGCTATAAGATGTATTTGATGTTACAACCTAAATGTGAAATATAATGTGCAAACACGTTTTGAGATAAGGGGCACACCATGCAAAGAGCTATAATAGTTGTGTTATTTTTATACCATCTTTGAACTAGAAAGTCCAAAAATGAGCTCAGTTATTAATGAACAGGTTTTTAAAAAGTTAAAATATAGATCTATGAAATATATTACCATCAGAGAATTCTAATTTTAGAAAGTTAATTGCCTTACATCTTAGGTAGTGCATTATCATTGACCTCCCTAATTCCTGAAAAAAGTTACTTTACTAGTAGAAAGGGAAAAAAATCATGAACCTATAGAAATGGAAAATTTCCTTAATTCAGCTTTTTAATTTTTTTTATTTATTTTTTTCTGGTACTGAGGGGCTGAACAGAGGGTCTCACTCATACTTTGCAACCACTCTACCAGTGAGTGATACCCCCAGATTCTTTTTGTTGTTTTTTTTATACTGAAACATGTTATCTCTAAATTATACAGGCTGCCTCTGGTTTCAAAAGTGCAGTCTTCCTGCCTCCACTTCCTGAGTCGCTGGGATTACAGGCATGTGCCACTGCCCCTGGCCAATTCTACTGCTTTTAAAGGTAATAATTTGTAGGTGGGGAGGCTGTTTATATGCCTATATACGACCAAAAGATTGAGAATCCCATAAGTCTCTGTAGCCCTACCAACTCTGCTTTATTTCTTATTTGAACATGCTAAATAAAATGTCAAGGAATATGAATTCGACCAGAAAGATTTAAACCTCAGGAAAAGTAAAGCTAAAGAATAATGATCAATACCAAGGAGCAAAATTTAGGCCCTGAGATAAATCATCCATGCCGAGGACTCTTTCAAGGCTTTATTATGTCAAGAATCTAATCAAATACCAATACAGGGAAGCCCCAGCTGACTCCTGAATAAACTAAACAAAATAGTCCCCAACATACCTCTATTAAACCAAGAAAAAATGCAAGACACCAGTAATACAGAATCTACACAGACAAAGGCTATAGTATCAAAATGTAATTGCTATAATTCCCTTTGCCAACAATGTTATAGGATGACAAGCTATCTTTAAACGTGCTTTTAAAAATTAGCTTATTTTAAGTAGTTTTTAAAAGCATATAGAACAAATTCTTCCTTTTTATAATAGATAAAATACATTTAAAATAAAATTTAGCACTTTACCTTAGTCCAAAGATATGCGATTGTTCATAGTTGAATAAAGAACGAATCTTAGCTTCAGAATTCAAAATGATAAGCCTATCAATTATATCCTGAAAAATAAAGAATGAGACTGTGCTTGACTGAATTCCTTCACAGAAAATTAAATCAATGAATATTCATTTGGATTTGTGGTTCTCAAATTTAGCTTTACATTGAAATTACCAGTGAACTTGTGAGAGTGGGGGGAGGGGACTCAGATGACTGGGTCCCAAACCCAGAGGTTCTGAGTTAACTGGCCTGGCTGTAACCTGGGCATTAGGATTTATGAAAATTATTAAATTGAATCTAATGTTAAGACAAAGTAGAGAACCATTCATTTATACCGACTTTGGAACTGCTGAGCAGCTTATATATAGTCAAATAAAGATAAAACTGCCAGAATCGTAAACTACTCTGAGAAACAAATACGAAACCTACAAATCTGAAAAACAATGGATTTGTATTTTTATATCTCGTAACTACTTGAGATTCTGTTAAAAAACAACTCTCAAGGTCATACCAATTAGTGGTTCCCAACCCTGGTTAACACTGGAATCACCTAGGAAGCTTTTATATATAGATGGGGAGGTCAATGATAATGCACTAACTAAGAAATAAAGGAATTCATTTTCTAAAATTAGAATTGTCTGATGGTAGTATATTTTATAGACCTATGTTTTAACTTTTTTAACCTATTCATTAATAACTGGGCTTTACTTTTGGGCTTTCTAGTTCAAAGATGGTGTAAAAAAGCCACAGCTTTTATGCATACATAAATAGATAGATCAATCGACAATAGGTAGATAGATAGATGCATGCCTAAGCACTACCTAAGATAAAGGCACTATGTCTGCAGGTGAGATTCTGGCATTAATACTCTTAAAGGTTCCTCAAGTACATCCAGGCCTTAACACCACTGAGGCAAGTACACAGAGAACATGATGCCTTTCATGCCACCAAGTACTGACACCGTTAATCTACCATGCAATTTTGAACATTCTCTAAAAGCTTTTCTGTACAAAAGATTTTGTGTATATCTTTTGGTGAAGCCATAAGAAACTTATTCATTGAATACTTGTTTCTCTCATTGTTCATTTTCTGACCAAGAAACTTGCTCCCTCCAGTGAGTTTAAATAAAAAAACATTTCTATGACCAAAAGGACAAAAGAAGAAAGGTTTTGCCAGATTAAGACAAGTAAAATTTACTGAGGTTGCTGGACACGGTAGCACACGCCTGTAATTCCAGTGACTCTGGAAGCAGAGGCAAGAGGATTGCAAGTTCCAGGCCAGAGGCAGCCTAAGTAACTTGGCAAGACCTTGTTTCAAGACAGAAGAGTGAAAAATGGGCTGAGGGTGTGGCTCTGTGGTACAGCACTTGCAAAGCTTGTGTGAAGCCCTGGGTTCAACCCTCTAGTACTAAAAAAAAAAAAAAATTACTGAGGCCTTTACGAATGATAATACAAGGACTACATAGTCAAATAAGTAAGAGGCAAGGGAACGCATTTGTAACAAAGAAGAAATAATGGATAACAAAATCAATTTTGAAAAATAATAATCAAAACACATTAAAATTTTATTTGGGGATAAAGGTAACCTAGTAACAATTTATACCCACTTAAAGATATATTTACCATGCTACAAATATCTTATAGAAATGTGTAACTAATACTGTATTAGCATAAGAATTAAAAAGAGAAAATATTAACAATGAAGAATAAGAAAGCTTTTTAAAAACAGATTTATCATTGTTGTCTGATTCTTAGATGAGCACTTGTTTCAAACAACAGAAACTGAGCTACACAACTCATATTCATGTTCTCAGCTGCACAGTAATATTCTCATTAATTGCTCCAACACTCTCTTTTGTCTTCTCTAATCTCTCCATTCTTACTATCCTAATTTAACTACAGTGATGGAGCCACAGAGTATCCCTTAACTTTCTCAAGCACCTTGGTACTATCACGTAAGTAGTCTTTGCAGGAGAAATAATTGCAAAACTTGGTTGCTATATAGTTCTTCATGTAAGTGGATATTTTTACTGATAATTATTGTAGTTTTTTACCATAGTTTATCTTCACAGAATCTAAAATTGATTATGTATCAATAACTTTCTCAACCTGAGAGGGCTGCCAATTAGTTCCATGCATAGAATTTTCTGAAAGGATATTGTATTTTTTTTCATTAGTTAGGTATTAGGTAACTAAAATGTGCACAGCTATCTGAACACAAAGCTAAGAGTATTTAGATAGCTGGTGAAACCCTGAATTGCTGAATTTCTAGTACTGTATCTAAGTGCTAGTTGTTGTAAGAATAAAAATGATCGAAAGAGACCTTATTACTAAAAAGCTAGTAGAAGAGTAGAGTGCAGCAATCTATCAATAGCAATGCATTTTCAGAGGACAAATGTCACAGTAGATAATTCTTCTTCAAAGAGGATTACACTGATATATCACCACTTAGGGAAGAAAGTGAAGCTCCTAGAAAGCCTGTCTTACAGAGTGTTTCAGTTTCTAAGCACTATAACGTGTGTCAGTAAGGGAATCAGCTTCTTAAATCAACTAGCAGCTTGCCAGCAAGCTAGGAAAAGTAAGGCCCAGAACCTTCAAACAGTAATCCGAAATTATTTCTTAGGGAAAAAAAAAAAGTACTGTCCTATTTTCCAGCTTGATAAAATGTTCATTAACTTAGCAGGCCACACCACAACAAAGGCTAGAAAAATAGAAAGAATATTTAGCATAAATTTAAATTTACTATCAACAAATTTTAAGTATATAATACAGTAATGTTAATTATAAACACTATACTGTGCGATAGATATTTTGGACTTATTCACTTTGTATATAACCAAAACTTTGTGCCATCTAATTAATATATGTTCATTTCCTCCTCTTCGCCTGCCCTAGTCTAGGTAACCAGCATTCTACTTTCTGCTTCTATGAGTTTGACTATTTTAGATACATCATATAAGTAATATCATAAAGTATTTGTCCTTCAGTATCTGGTTTATTACATTTAGCATAATATCCTCTTTTAGCAGAAAAGAAAACGAAGGTCTAACTTGTTCAAGGTCACACAGAGTTAACTAGCAGAAACAGAAAGCTAATTACAAACTACTTAAGAAGTGAAAATAAATTTAAGCATAAAATACAACTGGTAAACATCAAGAAAATGAGAATCTGGATTAAAATTTTAATGATAAAATCACCTACCTTTATATTTCATTTCACATTAAGTTATCAAAAATTTCCCACAGTAGAAAATGGTTTTAAAAATTCAAATGTTTAGGGTTAACAAGGGTTAAAAAGTATTTTAAAAAGCATGTATTTAAATAATAACCCAGGACAAAATAACTATGAAAAAAGTAATGTTTAAAAATGGAATTCGGGTATCAAGTCATTCTTCACTAATTCTTACATGTATATATGTTTATATGTGTTTAATTCATAAACTTACTCAAGAATAAGGAACTAAATATCCCTTAAAGCAGGGACCACTGACCCCAGGCCGTGTACTAATACCATTTGTATTTATAGCCTCTCCCCATTACTGGCATTATGGCCTGAGCTCTGCTTCTTATCAGATCAGCATCCCGAATCCCAGATCCAGCCCATGGAAAAACTGTCTTGCACGACACTGATCCCTGGTGCCAAGAAGGTTGGTGACCACTGCTTTAAAAGTTAAGTCAAGTTAACCATCTGGGTAACTTTATGAGTACAAAACAACTCTTAAATAAACACCTCTCAAATTAAATATGAACAACTCTAAAACAATTCTCAAATTAAATCTGTATATACTACCCTCAAGACAATAATACATAGTTCATTAAAATACAAGCAGAAAATGTTCTAGACTCCTTGGATATAATTTATCCCTAATTAATTTATCCCAGCCAATGAAGCAGCAGCATTGGTATGACTAATAACATAATGAGTTATCTAAAACTCACTTATAAATATACTTTTACATATGCCATGTCACTTCGCTGAGGGGAGTTAGTTTTGCAGTCTGGTAGGTGTTGGGATTGTTAAGTGACCTGAATCGAAGTCTTCCTTCATAGATAGTTCAAAAGTTGACAACCCATGGATAGATAATCAATTCAGCCTTTAAATTCCAATAAAAAGTATTTTATTGTTGTCAAATTTCAGTTTTTACCATCTCAAATAGTAGACATTTATAAAATGGAAAAAGTGAAAGAAAATGACTTACAATAATACACGTTGGAACTTCACGAAAAGAATATTCTGCTTTATTAGGAAGATCTTGATTGCCTACGAGCTCATAAACAGCGGAATAGGATAGCAAGTTCACCAGGGCTAGAAAAGACTAGGACAAAGGGAAGAAAGGAGTCATTTAAATGGCTCATTTTAAAAAAATGTCAGGAAGAGTCATTAATGTAAAACCACATAGCTTTATGACTGTGAAGTCTTATTTTTTAAAATAAGTCTAACCATATGTGAGATAGCAACATATATGACAGATACAAAATAGTTTAGTAATCTATGAGTTGTTGTTGTTAGGTGCCATCGAGTCGGTATCCGACTCATAGCGACCCTCATAGGGTTTCCAATGGTTGACTGTTTCGGGATTGCCTTGAGAGTGGATTGCCTTGAGAGTGGATTGCCTTGAGAGTGGATTGCCAGGTCCTTCTCCCATTTTTATGGTTCTGGGAATTAAACTCGGGACCTCAGAGACTGCAGTGCAGCGCTCTACCAACTGAGCTAAATTCCAGCCCAATCTATGAGTTAGCAAGGCATAAATGTTACAGAACATAGATGAGAGCTAGAAAACATTTTTAAATTCTATATATGTCTTAAAAAGTTTGGTTGTGACAAAATTAAATAATCCATCTTTCTCATGTTTCATACTATTATATCTGATATGTAAGAAAGTATAAGCAAATACTACTTAGGAACTCTAGGGCAAGATGATAAATTCTATATATTATTGCCCTTAGGACTTATGATAATCTTTTGATATATTCACTGGAAATCCAACTAAGACATTATAGTTCATTTTCATAAGCCATGCCTTTTCCAATCATAACCAGCTCATTTTTTGGCACAACATTACAAAGTTAATCTCCCCATGAAATTTTATGCTCCCCACCCTAGTGTCATCTTCTTAAAAGCATCTGGAATATTTTTCTCATGCACATTTTACTCTTTACCTCTTCAGAGCAAAAGCATACAGTGGCTGCCCATTACTATACATCATGTCTAAACTCCTTAGTTTGACCTTCAAGGCACTTTATCAACACCCTTGTCTTCTATCTCAAAAGCCTCATTTCCCATTACTCCCCAGCATGTAGTCACCACTTCAGTCAATCAAAGCTACCTGTGCTCTGCTTCACTTGACTGCCACCTACACAAACTTTTCTTATCCTACTAAAATGCCCCTCCTGTCTTCCTACCCACCAACTTTTCAAAAGTTTGCCTGTTTTTTTTGCTGAAACTTTCCAATAAACACAATCCACTTCTAGAGCACTATATTCTGCTGATACATATGTTTTAGTTTGTATACTAATTGTAATTACTTGTAACTATTAAGTGTTCTGCTTAATAGTTTAATTTTTAAAATATTTTTCACTTGACTTAGAAAATTTGCAAATCAGGCAAACAGAATTTTCACTAGAATGAGAAAACTGAAATTTGAGAAAATTAAAAAAATAACACTTAATTTGATCTCTTATAGATGGGAAAATATAGTCCAGATAAGTGGCTTGGTAACACATACTCAGAAGGGTGGTAGGAGAACTACCAGTAATTTGTACTTTCTCATTTTCAGGCTAACGTTACTCATTACAAATCACACTATGACCTTCAAATGCTATATAACAGTGTCATCCTTGTTCCAGAATCCTTGTCTGACACTCTGGAAAATAAAATCCAGTTTATATTTCTTCCCTTATACTAAATGCAGTGCTATTTAACAAATAACAGTGGCCATAAGATGATTTTAACATACAGTGATTTATAACATGCTATTTCTGGATAAAAAATGAACTCAATTTTTAATCCATCCATATTTCCCCCCATAATTTGGTATTCGTTAAAATTAAAATGAAATTTCTCACCCATTTTAAGAATGATGTGTCTAATGTTTATTTGTTCAGCAATAAAGTTATCAAAGAATAAGTTTAGCAACTTAGTTGCCATTTATAAGTTAACTGTATATTTAAAGACAAAACTCCTCCACAAACATGCACTAAAGAGAAGAAAAAACTAATTACTAAGAGTGAGGAAAATGTCTATGAATTACATATAAAACAAACTGCAAGGGAACTAGGTTTGTAGCCACCTGGGAAACCACTGTATAAATGAATTTAATAACCACCAGGTGTTAACTTGAAAGATAATTAACAATTCAATACAGCTTTATAAAATCCAATTTAATGTCCTAATAACATTAGTTTAAAAAAGCTAAAAATGCTTTATTATTTAAATATGCAAATATCCCATATTCCTAGTATTAACCCAGTAAAAGTTTATTCATTTACTTATTTAAGACAAGGTCTCCTTATGTAGCCAAGGTCTCCTGCCTCAGCCTATGTGCTGGAATTATAGGTGTGCATTACCATGACTGGCTAATACAGTAATATTTGGATACTATCATAAATTCTTTATGTTTAAAGTGTATTTTCTATCTACAAAAATTTGTTGTTAGGTGCTTTGAGTAGGGTCCAAATCATAGTAACCGTCATAGGGTTTTCAATGGCTGTTTTGGGGAGTGGACTGCCACATCCTTCTGAAGATCTATAAAAATGTATTTTAAAATGTCCATTTTGATAGGAAAAGATATATGGTGTTTATAAATCACATACTGTTTCTATTTATATAGGAATAAATCCATTGGTATTTATGCAATCTCCCTCCTCCTAATAAAACAATTTTGATGACATACAGTTATGGTAGGAGGCTGGGATTTAGCTCAGTTGGTAGAGCGCTGTGCTGCAGTCTCTAAGGTCCTGAGTTCAATTCCCAGCACTGCAAAAATGGGAGAAGGACCTGGCAATCCACTCCCAAGGCAATCCCAAAAACAGTCAGCCATTGAAAACCCTATCAGGGTCACTATGAGTCGAATACCAACTCGACGGCACCTAACAACAACAACAACAACAGTTATGGTAACTTCTGATATATTACTCTAACTTAAGTAGAACTTTGTTATTGTTCTTGTTAGGTGCCACTGAGTTGTGTCTGAGTCATGGTGACCTTCATAGGGTTTTCAATGGCTGATTGTTTCAGGATTGTTTCTGGAGTGGACTGCCATATCTTTCTTCCAAAGTAGAACTTTAGATGAAAACACCTCAACTTGAACTAAAATAACCTCAATAGAATTTTAAAGAGACTTAAGATTTCAGCAGCTTGTTTCTAGAATAAAAAAAATTCCTTACACACTACATATTTTTAAAGACACTTGTTAGTATACTGCAAAACTGTGATGTATTAAGCACTTTTGGAAGCAACCACTGATTTCCAGAAAATACATTTAAGGTGCTGCTAGTACCCAACATACCTGCAACTGTAGCCCTGTGGCATCGGATCCTTTCAGATCTTGGAAGCTAAGCAGGGTTGGACCTGGTTAGTACTTGGATGGGAGACCATCTGGGAACACCAGGTGCTATAGGCTTGGGAGAAGGGCCCTGCAACCCACTCCCAAAAATCAATCTGCCATTGAAAACCCTACGAAGAGTAGAGAAGCACTGACAACAGTGTTTCCCCTATTGTACGTAGGGTCACTATGAGTCACATACCGACGAGAGGACACCTAACAAAAACAGTACCCAACATTATTTTAAAATTTATATGAGACTCCCTGGAGCACTCCTCCAATCCCAGCAGGAAGTTGAGGTGGGGGATTACAAGTTTGCTGCCAGAGGCAGGCTGTAACTTAGCCTTGCCTCAAAATTACAACAAAAAAAATTGGCTGAGGGCACAGCCCAGTGGTAGAGCACCTACAAAGTATGTACAAAACCATGGATTGAACTCCCAAGTACCACAAAATAAATGATAGCACAAAACAAAGTTATTGTTTTAAGACAAGAGTAATGTTTTGTGCAATAATCCAAATGAAATTAATGGGAGGCCAAACTTTTTATATAGTTTAAGTCTAAACTATAGAATTACTTAAAACCACAAATTTTTCTGATGAATTAAAAATCTTTAAAGTTGATACTCATCATCTATTCACTTGTTTATTCAAAATGTTTTAACACTAGCTGCTTATCAGTTTTGTCAGATGCTAAAGAAAATATGAATAAAGGAATTGTTCCTGTCCTCAGGGAATTAGTGTAGTACAGGACAAATACAGTATGTGTTCATTCACATCAGTGCCTTAAAGGACTTGATAGAAATGGCTATGGAGAGGGCATGTGGGTCATTAGGAGGATGACAATGTACAGCAAAGTAAGGAGAAGTGAGAGACGTGGCTGCAAAAGGAGCGGCCCTGTAGGCAGGCAGACATGTGCTATATTCATGAGCTCTACCTTCATCCCCCAGGAAAAGAGAAATGAAGTAATTCTTAGAAACATAGTGGGAGTCATATATTTTAGATAGAATTTTCGAAAGGAAAATGGTTTGAGTGCTAGACAATACTGGGAGTAAGAAACAAATGTAGAATGGAAAGTTTCAAGATAAAAAATATCAGTTAAACCTATTACATCAGATTTTTATTAAAAACATACAAGAGAGTAACCGGAAAGTGACTCAGAAAGGTAATTTTAGGGCTCAGGTATAGTTCAGTGGTGAAGCACATGCTTAACACATACAAGACTCTGGGTTCAATCCCCACCACACATATATTACAGAGAAAAAAATTTCACAAGAATACAAGTCTTGGGAGGAAAGGAAAGTTCAATGAAGATACTGTGTATAACATATTCTTTAAAGTAATTTGCATAAGAAGAGGAGAAAGAAAATTGGGATAACAGTAATTTGACTTGATACCATTATGGCAACACTTACTTTTGGCTAAGTACTATACTACCCATTACGCACATTATTTCAATTTTCAACACAACTGTAAGAAAGGTATGATTCTGAGGAAAGTTGACATGTGGCAAAAAGTGTGATTTACTCTAAAGCATCAGTTATGAAGTTAGCCACTAGAAAAAACTGTTTGTTGTTAGATGCCATCCAGTCAGTATCCAGATCATAGTAACCCTACGTACAACAGGCGAAATAGTTTTGTTACTGCTTCTCTGCTATTCATAGGATTTTCAATGGCTAATTGTTTTGGGGGGGGAGTAGGTTGCCAGGTCCTCCTCCTAAGCCTACAGCATCTGGTGTTCCCCTGCAGTCTCCCATCCAAGTACTAACCAGGCCCAACCCTGCTTAGCTTCTGAAATCTGATGGGATCGGATGCCATAGTGGTATGGCTGCAGGCCAGAAAATATTAAGAAGAACTTAATCTTGGGAGGTGACCTTTTGTTTGATAAGGAGATGGTGTTTGTTTTTGAATGAGAGACTCAAACCATCTTCAAACAGATAGTCTTACATCTTTCTTTATGATCTGTATTTTTTTTAACTTACTGCACTAAGACCTCATATGATGTTGAAAAGTTTTAAGAGTGAACCAAATTTAGGTTTACTATTTTGGCATTCAATATGATGTCACCTACATGTTTTTCAAAGACAAGAATTATCAGATTAAGGATTTTGCTCAAATATTTATCAGAAATATGGAATTGCATAAAATGTTTCCCATGTCTACTGAAATCAAGAGTTTTGTGATTACTCTGTTGTTATTCGTAGGTGTCCTTGAGTCTGGTCTGACTGATAGTAACCCAATGTACAAAAGAATGAAACACTACTTGACACTGGCCATGCAAATGAGTTTTTATGTTTAAGCCCACTGTTGCAGCCACTATATCAATCCATCTAGTTGAAGGTCTTCCTTTTTTTCATTAACCAGCCACTCTCCTACAAATGTCCTTTTCCAGGGACTGGTCCCTCCTGACAACATCTCCAAACTACCTAAGACATAGTAAAACCATCCTGGTTTTGTGGCACTTCTGGGACAGATCTGTTCATTCTTTTTGCAATCCCTGGTATGTTGTTGTTGTTGTTGTTAGGTGCAGTCGAGTCGAGTCCGACTCATAGCGACACTATGTACAGCAGATCGAAACACTTGCCGATTCTGTGCCAGGCAAACCATCTTATTTATGTTTAAGCCCATTGTTGCAGACACTGTGTTAATCCATCTGATGGGGGGTTTTCCTCTTTTCCATTGACCTGCCACTCTTCCAAACATGATGTCCTTCTCCAGGGATTGTTCTCTCCTGACGACATGTCCAAAATATGTAAGACGCAGTTTGGCCATTTTTGCTTCCAAGGAGCACTCTGGTTGTACTTCCTCTAGGACAGATTTGTTGGTTCTTTTGGCAGTCCATGGTATATTCAATAGACATCTCCAGCACCACAATTCAAAAGCATCAATTCTTTTTCTGTCTCTCTTGTTCAATGTCCAGCTTTCACAACCATATGATGCGACTGAAAATACCATGGCATGAGTCAGATGCACCTTCGTCTTCAATGTGACATCTTTGCTTTTCAGTACTCTAAAGAGATCTTTTGCCACAGCTTTTCCTAGAGCAATGTGTCTTTGGATTTCTTGACTGCTGCTTCCACGGGTGTTGATTATAGAGCCAAGCAAAGTAAACTCTTGGACAACCTCAATCTTTTCTCCATTTAATGTGAAGTTGCGTGCTGACCCAGTCTTAAGGATTTTTGTTTTGTTGATGTTTAGTCGTAACCCATATTGAAGGCTATGATCTTTGATCTTCATCAGTAAATGTTTTAAATCCTCTTCATTTTCAGCAAGCAGAGTGGTGTCATCTGCATAACGCAGGTTGTTAATGAGTCTTCCTCCAATCTTGATGCCACGTTCTTCCTCA
>VMDO01036935.1:0-14743 GCA_007922755.1 Pedetes capensis
CTATTCTAGTAGGTTTTATTTTTTCTATCTTCCCCCTTTTTTCACCATACTTATAAAGTTGTGCTGTTTACACTGAGATTGACTTCTCCCCTTTCACCCCTCCTCATGGACCCTCCTCCCCCTCCCGTCTTCTCCAATCTTCGCTTCCCTCTGCTAGATCCCTCCTTCCTTCTTTCTACCTCTTAAATTGTCCCTTCAACACCAAGTTTAATTGAGCTTTTTATTATGTTTCAATTTCTGTATAGGATTTTTTCCTTCAAGTTTGATTCAGCTCCCACATGAGTGAGAACATATAGTGTACAGTATCATGCTTTAAATATTATTCTGCATATTGATTCTTTTCAATTAACAGTAGGTCTTACAAGTCTTTCAACATTAGTGCTTTATTATCTTTATTTGTTATTTTTATTCCTTAGTATAAATGTGTGCTCTTTTTCTAACTTTGCTGTCTTAGAATATTTAAGTTCATTTGGGTACATGCTACCTGCTAGAAAAAAAATTTTTTTCACATTTTTACTCCTAGCTGTGCCTAAAAAATCAATGCCTTTCCCGTATAAATGCCTTGTGTTTCTACCAGGCAGAATAAAAATATGCAATACCAATATTTCAGTATGCCCTAAGTATCTCTTACATGTTTCCTAAATTATTCTCAACCTCATCCTCTCCTTTCTGATAAAGGAGCCACAATGTCTAGGTATAAATAGGCCTTGGGTTTCAATCATGCAGTACCTATCACAGTCTGTTTTCTTTCCTTGGGCATTTCGAGGCTAAGCATTATTGCAGCTATAAATCACCCATTCACAGACTCATTTCCCAAGAAAGGGACTAAGAGTCTCTCATGTGTCCATGTATTTAAGAAAACATTGATCTAAGCTGGAAGCTGTGTGACAGTGTGCAAAAGATGCCAGACCAGGAGTGAGGAGACAAATTCTGCCCGTATTTGCTCTAGAAAAGTTTATTTCTACTATGAACGTTAGTTTCCTCATAGTGAACAAAATAGCTTTTTTAAGGTTTCATAATTTCCTTCAGATTGGAAGACCAAAGTTTCGCATAGATTTCATTGAACTGTCTATTAATAACCATATCAAGTGTTTCTTGGGCACTATATATAAACAATGTAGAGTTAGGAATTAAAGCGGTTTCCTGTGTAATTCAGTCGCAGACCCTGATGATGAAGAACAAAAACACAAATTATAGTGGCATAATAGATGAAACAGTCAATGAAATGTTTCTCAACTCAACTAAGCATTTACCAGTCAAGAATAATTTTGCCTATTCAAAATGTACATTGTTCTTATATCAGAGCATATGCTACTTCTCATGTATATGCTAGTTAGCTGTCTTAAAAGGTCAATTTAATCTATCATTTATTCCTTTTATGAATAAACAGAAACTTGGTTATTGGTCCGAATTCAAGTAACTAGACATTTTGTAAATCACTTTGTGAATGGTATGGATATAGCTTTCTCATGTAGGTTGCAAACTACAGGATTATTCTTCAAACAAAAGCAAAATCTTATATTAATAAGAGATTGTTAACACTTTTTCTGTATCTTATCAAGCTGAATTGGACAACTTTCAGGCCAGGCCATAACAATGGCAACAGTTTAACAGTACCCATGTGTCACAAATGGCTGGATGGGACTTTATTTGGTCTATCCAGAAAAATCACAGCTAGTCAAACAGGCAGCTTCCTTAATGTGGGAAGTCCAGAGTTCCAGAGGCTCAGAACCTGAGGTTCCAAGTCTACAAGGATGTGGCTCTGATCTTTAGAACCAGAGGCTTATGGCTTTAAATTTCCAAAGCTAGAGGCTTATTGTTCTAGGTGCTTAAAGGAGATGCTTATTTCTCTGGGCTAACAGCTAGAGTTATAGCTCCCAAAGTTTAGGTCTTGGAACCCTTGGCTCTTTAACCCTTGTTGGCTCTCTAAAACACTTCTAGCAATAGGTGCTTGTAGTCCTCATAATCTCAGGTCCCATCTTGGCTCTTCACAGCCTCTCAGGTTCTCAGTACTTCTGCTGTCCTTAATTGTCTTAACTTCTTGCCTTTTCTACCCTTGGTCACTCTCTGGAACTCTTCAGCTGTTTCCTACTCTTACCCCCTCCTACCTTCTACTTCTGAGCTTTGAGTGTCAGGGCCCTTAGCTCTTGGTGATTCTTTGGAACTCTTCAGCCACTTTTTCCCTGCCACTTCCTCTGCCACTGCTAGGGCTATAAACCCAGGATCTTGTCTTCATGCATATAGCCTAGTCTGCCCTACCTGTGATTAAGACCACGAGTGAGTCAGTAGCAATTAGAAAAAGGCTTTATTGGGCCTAGTGTTGCAACACTAGCAGTAGTACACAAGAGGAAAGTCTCGTAGACTAACCTGAAATAGTGAAAACAGCCAAAAGAAGGGTTTGGGAGGCTTGTGCATGGATTCTTTTAAAATATCTATCTATCTATCTATCTGTCTGTCTGTCTGTCTGTCTGTCTGTCTGTCTGTCTATCTAGATACTTGGGGATTGAACCCAGGGCCTGGCATATACTTTGCAAGTGCTCTAACACTGGACTGCACTCCCAGCCCACTTTTTACTTTTTTGAGACAGGGTTTCCCTAAGTAGTACACGCTGCCTCTGGCCTCAAACTTGTAATCCTCCTGCCTCCGCCTACCAAATCGCTGGGATTACAGGCCTGCAACATCAAGCCCAGCTTTGTGTATGAATTTTAATTCCATCATTCATTGGACTTCTAGTTCCATCAATCACAAGCTTTATTGTTGTTGTTGTTGTTGCTGCTGCTACTGCTAGGTGCCCTAAAGTTGGGTCTGATTCATAGCTACCCTAAGTACAACAGAATGAAACACTACCTGACATTGTGCCATACCCAGCACTATTGTCAGTGCACCTCTGATACTAATAGGGTTTGGGATGGCTGATTGTTTCAGGAGTGGGCTGCCAGGTCCATCTTTCAAGCCTACAGCACCTGGGGTGGCTACACAATCTCCCTTCCAAGTACTAACCAGCCCCCACTCTGCTTAGCTTCTGAAATCTGACAAGCTCAGATGCCACGGTGGTATAGCTGTAGACATAATCTTTATAGGTGCATCAATCACTAGACTTATTAACCAATAAGAAGCCCACCATTGTAGAAATCACAGGCTTTTTGCTGAGTCATTGGGCAGGTGTTCCCCCTCCTGTCCTGAGTGAGAATAGCTGTAGGGTTACCTACAATTCACCCAGGATTTTCTTGGCCAGTGGAGTCTTCCAAAGCTGTGTGTGCAACTTGCTTGAGGCAAGGCCTCCTGAATCAGAAGTGGTGGCTTCAGCAGCAGCCATGATTACAGTGTTCCTTTAAGTTGGTATAGTTCCCTTAAAGCATCTGTGAAGTGTTTAAAGTAGCCTGACAGTCCATCCACTTGACAAAAGAGGTGATAGTCAGTTGACAGCTCCCATCTCAAAGCCTCTGGCACAGGGAAGGGTCTGAAAGCTGTCAATTTGGGGTCAAATCACACCAGCCCCAACACTTTAGCTAATTTAAAGAAAAAGTAAATATTGAAGGGTGCTTACAATCAAGACCTGTCATTAACATTCTTAACAATGCTTAATCCCTAACCAAATGGCCTTGGTTGAGTTGGGTCCCTCTGATCTCTCTCACATCTATGGTATGTTCAGAGAAAAATGTCCCCAGGGAATCCTTTAGGGAAAAGTGATCACCATTTTGATTCTGTTGGTCCAAACTCTGAACACAGATGACTGTGTTAGGTGCTAGGCAGTAACTTTTATACTCAGTCTTCTATATTGCAGGAGAACGTGACTGTTAACCTAAGTTGAAAGTTTTTAAAATTATTATTATTGTTATTATTTGTTTCAGATAAGATCATCCAATGAAAACCACAAGGAGCTTGTTTAAAGCAGTGAAGGCCTCCCAGGCCCTGACCTAGAGCAAACTTTCCTCAGAATCTTATTATAATGTTAATGTATCCACCCCACAGGGGCTCTTATCTCCCATTTTTGAACATGTGATATATGAAGAAGCACTGTCTCCAACTGGGCATGCTCAGGGAAGTACCTGTCTCTTCATGTGATGAGTCTTTCCAACATAAATATGCATGTGTTTCTCAAATAAAAGCCCCTTGAGGGTCAGATGTGGTGCACACCTATAATCCCAGCTACTGGGGAAGCAAAGTCAGGAGGATCACAAGGTTGAGGGCAGAGGCAGCCTGCATAACTCAGTGAGAGCCTGTCTCAAAACAAAAAATTAAAAGGGAATTGGAGGTACACATCAGTGAGTGGTAGGGCACTTGCAAGATATGTGCAAGGACCTGGGTTTAAGCCCCTAGTACTGGGGCCAGGGGGAGAAATGCTTGCTTCTTTTGTTCAGAAAGGCACTGCTTTGAAAATTATTCCCAGTGCTCTCCTCACTTGCTGCAAGTTCCTTTATCTCCTAGTTGTACTTATTGACTTTGCACTGACCAAGGGTCAAACCCATTGTGTTCAGTTACAAATGGACCGTGAGATCTGAAAGCAGCCAAACCACAGGCTGGGAAATGACAAATGACAGAAGGTGGATTGGGAAAATCTTCTCCTTTGAGAATTCTAATAGTCAACTAAATCAATCAGATTGTCTTTTATGGTTGTTTGGAATGGAGATACAGAAAATCCATTTGTAGTAAGAGAAGAAAAAACTGCATAGAGACAAGAAGGTATATAAATACCAAGATCACAGATTCCAAGAAGAAATTAAAACTACAGGCAAACAGGAATCATAATGTAGAGAAAAGAATTTGTAAATGGACAGAAAGATTTGTGAAGCAGAAACAAAGATGAGTGAGTTACCATGCTGTAGAAGGATCCAGGGTTTCTTCATGAAGAAAGACAATATGGTAAGCAGAAGTACATAGTGGATTCTCTTCCTAAATCCTAGCTGCTTACACTGTAGATTCTGGGCTCTTAGCTGTGTACTCTTGGTACTGAAGATTTAACTATATAACAGAAGCAAGAGAAGCCCCAATGTACTACCAAAGGTTACGCAAGGCATTCACTGGGTTCTCTTCCCATTCTATCTCCATAACTTTGAGCTAAAAAGAATACCTAAAACATGAATATATACCTCTAGATCTATAGCTCATGGTGAGAAACTATCTCACATGTAGCAGAAAGCAAGTCAAAGAGAAGTCATTTCACATTACCACGACAAATATAATTTCTAGACAAAGCTGCCCACACTATGCATAAGCAAAATAAAAATAAATAGAAAAGCCAAGTGTGATGGCACATGCCTATAATCACCTGATCTTGGCAGAGAGAGTCAAGAGATGGCAAGTTCCAGGCCTGAGGCAAGTCTGTGTAATAGAGACACTGACTCAAAATAAAACATTAAAAATAGGTTGGGGTAGAGCCCAGTGGTAGAGTACTTGCATGGTATGTGTGAGGCCCTGATTTTAACCACCAAGTACCACAAAATAAACAAACAAATAAATAAAAATATGTAGAAGAGCAACTAGACTGGGAATTTCCTCCAATATAGACAAAAAGAAATAATAGCTGATGAACTCAATCTGGAGAGGGTATAAAATACAGTTGGATAAGACAAATTTAGTTCTTGTATGCTATAGTACAGTAGGCCATGTCTACAGTAATTTTTTACATACTTGAAAATGACTAAAAGAGTGTGAGAGTTCCCAAAACATAAAAATAATAAATATTGGAGTAGATGAAAATGCTAATTACTCTGATTTAATCATTACATGTTGCATACATACATCAAATTATTGTCTCATACCCCATTTATATAGGGTTGCCATGAGTTGGACTAGACTCGATGGCACCTAATAGCAACAACATATGCCATTTATATGCACAAATATTGTTTTTGTTGTTAGGTGCCCTTGAGTCAAATCCAACTGATAGTGACCCTATGCACAACACAATGCAATACGCCCCAGTTCTGTGCCAGGCACATGATGTTTTTTGCATTTAAGCCCATTGTTGCAGACACTGTGTCAATCCATCTATTGTGTCATTTAAAAGTAAAATAACTGAAATATTAGCAGAAAAGCCCCCTACAAATGTTTTGTACTACATAAGATCTTATCAACTACCTAAATTAAATAAAAGAGCTCTTAGACAAGATTATATTTTTAAGAGAGAAAGAGAAAGAGAAATTAAATACCTAAAATAACATTTAGGAATAAAACTGTATCAGGAAATTGAGGAGTAGTAGTTGAAGGAAGTAACAAAATTCTAGTGTTCCACTTTTTTTTAGAAGGAAGATAAAAAGATAAAATGACAATGTCATTTAAAAAGAATAACAATGCCAATCTCATATTTTTCATAGTACTATTTCTTTTTTTTAATTTGGAGGAATCATTGAGAAAGACAATAAACATTGTAGGGTAAATAGTTGTTTGATATTCAGTTCCTTCTATTTCATTGTTGTTGTTATTGTTAAGTGTCATCCGGTCAGGTCTGACTCATAGCAATCCTCATAGGGTTTTCATTGGCTGATTGTTTGCTTCAGGAGTGGATTTCCACAGCCTTCTCCCATCTTTTGCAATGCTGGGGATTGAACCTGGGTACTTAGAGAATGCAGAGCAGTACTCTAACAACTGAGCTAAATCCCAGCCCTTCTATTTAACAAAGTTTCTATTTCTGCTAAATTTCCATGAAATTAAATTTCTAATTCTGTTAATTAGCATTCATATAATAATGCTATTTTATATGGCTTCTTTGATTTTGTAATGATTTTGTAATATCTGTCTTCATACTTATAGAGACATTTGGAATGCCATTCACTTAATGATTATAAAAGTTGTTTCTGCAAAGTGGTTTGATTTCAGGTGACTTGTAAATTTTCTTCTGTGTGCTTTTGTGCATTCCTTAATCCCTTAATGAATGAATGAATCAGTTTCATGAACACAATAAATTTACTTAAATGCTCCAAAGACAAAACAAAACAAAAAAACACTAAAATAATTAAATAAATAAATAATTAATTAAATAAATAAATAAATTCATTTTAAAAATAACAAAAACAAATTAATAAGAGTGTGGCCCAAATCCTGAGATGAGGTATGTTGTGATCAGAGACAATTCCAAGGAGAAATAGACAAACTAAGGCAAAACAAAAACAAAAACAAAAAACAAAAAAAACCCTTTAGTTCTTTCCCTTAAATAAAAGTTGAGATATTTTCATGTTTTCTCACAACATCATAAAAGCTTATAGAAATGGAATTTCAGCAACTATCTACCTCAAAAATTCAGGTACATGTTTTCCATTTTTTTAAATTTTGGGGTCATGAATCCCTTTGTGAAGCTGAAAACACTATGGAGCTTGTCCAAAACAAAAAGAACAAAAAGAACAGTATGTTACATGCTTACCCTTGAGAGGGTTGTTAAGGGCTCTCAGTAAAATTGACCCCCTGGTACCAGGCAACAGTCCTACATGTACTGCATTTCTCTGCAATTAATGACTCTTGTTTTCCAGAGTCGTCTTTGCCATCCCCTCCCCACTGTGTAGGAAATGTTACCCTCATGCACACTTGCAAGTATCTGAGGATACATGTTATAATCAGAAGCATATGATCCACATATCTAGTTATGACACATAGGACCAATAACTGGAAGATGTATTGCTTGTAAGAAAAAATGTCCTGCATAAGAGCCTATATCACCCAAATCATTCTCTGAGGACACGTGCTTAAGTGATACACAGAAACATGCGAAAATGATCAAGGACAGCCATTGAGCCATTCTTTGTCTTTGAGAACCACAATATTTCAAGATAGGAAAAACTAAGAAATAAGTCTGACTCCATGTCTTTGCCACTGCAGAGTTACTGTCTGCCACCAAACTTATGTATTTTTCCACTCCAGTCTCAAACTCCCAAGGTGACAGCGATTCTGTCACTTGCCTCAGGAGATGAGTCTGTCATCTAACACTGCCAGCAAGATGTCGCTGAGTAGAAGCCTAAATGTTTCCATTATTTTCATCCCATTACTCCTAGTTATCCCCTACTGGGCCATTCTAAATACTGTAATTTCACTCTCATCTGTTTTTATTTCTTTCAAATATTCACAGGCTATCATTATTTCCCCCTGTATTTGTCCCTAAGCTGTTTTAATCTTTCCTCCTAAGTAAGCCCCTTCATCATTTTTTTTTTCCTTTGAAGACATAGTAGAGAGTGTAAGGGTGCCTTTCATTTTTCTTCATTGTATGGGAAAAATATGGTCCATTTATAAAAGTTCCTCAGGAGATAAATCACCTAGATCCAGAGGAACTGGAAGGTTTTGACAATGCATTATATGCTCTGCCAATGATGTTTGAATTTGGGGGCTGTTCTCATAAAATTGGCTCCAGTGGATCATTTGGTACAGCCTATTATGCTGACAATATCTCAGAGAATCCTTCAATGGCTGGCTTTGTTGATGCTCACCACAGCAGTTCTATGATCCAAATAAACTCCAGCAAAGTTGTGAGCATCCAAGTGAATACTCACAGGAAATTCATGAGATGTATTGCTAATGAGAATGGAGAGTTTACTGGGCAGTAATGAGTTCAGTTTCAATTATTCAACTGTTTATTAGGCAGCCCTGACCAACAGTTATCCATAAAATGTACTCTTTGCACCTGGGAAGCATCCATGATTCCTCATCTCATTTGGAAAGCTATGAGACATGCTATGGATGATGATAAACTAATGCTTTTCATGCTCTCTGAGCTAGAAGAGATCATTACTGCTTAACCTACTGATTCAAATTACATATTGGGGGTTAGCTGCATGTATCAAGATGGTGCAGAATTCCCCTGTGACAATGAACTGAAGAGCATCCATTTGTAACATTTCTTCCACCTCCATATTTTTCACAGTTGGGTCACAGAAGTGGATCGGCTATTGGCACCTTCATTTTCTTGAGTTAGCTCATAACCCACAATGGATCAGAGTTTCTTAGAAAAAGCCATATTTCAAGGCCCAAACCAAATATAAAGAGGAAAGCACAGCTTTTCAAAAGAAAATGAAGATAGAATTCTTCTAAGAAAATGATAAAGGCCATATGCATCATCCTTAACTATTCCTCAACATTCCCTACCACTCTTCAAGACACTGCACTACACATTTTCCTCCTTGGCTGTTTTTTTATTTTTGTTTCTATTTTGTTTTCACTTGGGGGTTGTTGTTGTTGTTGCTGTTATTCTAGCTTACTCATTTATTTTCTTTTTCTTGTCCCTAGAAGTATAGTTATTCCCCCAAGAACGGTTTTTAAAAGTGGATGTCTAATTTCTTACCATTTTCTCCCTGTCAATTCATAATCACTTTCATCAATTAGCTTTATACAAGTAACTCCAAAATCTCCATTCTATCCCTGGGCTACAGATATATATGTCTAACTGCTTGCTAGAAACATCTTAAATTCTCACATGTACCCTAATTATAGAATGGTTCACACTGAATTAAAGTTTCTTCTCTATCTTCTGTACTTTTGTTTAATGGCTATACTTTCTCACTTAACTGAATCTAAAACTCAATATTAGCTTTGAATCTTTGTTCTCTCTTTTTCTGCTTTTCATCCTTCAATAAACCAATTTGCTGTCCAGTAACACTGAATTTCAAAGGAACATCCTTCAATACATTTCCCAAGATTTATTAAGATTTTTCAGTATCAAATGTATTTGGCAAATGTGAACTAAATAAAGATATTTAGCCTCAAGAATTCTTTGCATTTTTAATACCATAATACTATATGGGATAAAATGGCAGTGTTTCCCCCACTGGTCCATCAGCTTGTCATACTGTAGGCACTTGCATGTTGGTGTGATGCTGAAACCTATGCCACCGGTATTACAGACACCAGCAGGGCTACCATGGTGGACAGGTTTCAGCTGAGCTTCTGGACTAAAACATACTAGGGAGAAGGACATGGCATCCCACTCCTGAAACAATTAGCCATTGAAAATGCTATGAATAGTAGAGAAGCACTGCCAAATATAGTGCTGAAAAATGAGCCCCCTAGGCTGGAAGGCATTCAAGAAACAACTAGGGGAGAATTGCCCCCTTAAAATTGAGTCCACCTTAATGACGAGAATGGAGTAAACCCCCTGGGACCTCCTTTTGTTAATATAGCACAACTAAAAATGGAAAAAAACATAGTAGCTGTAACAAAGGCTCAAGCATAAAAAGATTGTGCTCACGGTACAGTTTTGGGTAATGTTTCGTTCCATTGTACTTCGGATCACTATGAGTGGGATCAGACCCTATGACACCAAAAAACCACATTCAGTATTCACTAAACCTATTGTTTAAGAGAAGCACATGCTTTTTTAGGACACAGCATGATGCTAGATTTATCTAGATAATATGTTTACCTTCTCAAATACAGTTTCAGTAAAGTTTCTTTCTAGAATTCTCATTCTGAAATGTAATTTTCTAAGCTATAATGCTAACAGGCTTATCCGATATTATTCTCGATATATCCTGTTTTGCAGGCATAGTATGTGTATGTGTCTCCATGTGCGTTTGTGTATTTTCTTCCCCCAGGTAACTTCAATGTCTTTGAGGGCCTTAAAGGTATGTTCCACATCATAGCGTTCATAATTTCATCTCAAAATATGCAGAAAATTATTTGATACAATTCAAAATAAATTCACGATTCAAAAATCTTAGTAAGTTAGAAACAGAGTAAAACATCTTTAACCTGATAAAGGCTTTCTATTAACAATAGCAATGACAAGTAATATCCTAAATGAGGAAATGTTTTGAAGAACATCATGTAAAATCACAACAACAATAACACAATTCACACCATTCAATTTACCACTGCACTAGATGTTCCAGCTAGCAAAATAAGACAGGAAAAAGACATTTAAGGCTTAAAGATTAGAAAGTAGAAAATAAAATAGTCAGATGACATATTTGCAGATGATATAATAATATACATGAAAATGCAAAAGAATTTCCAGATAGATAGTTGAAAAGTATTTCATAGAAAACCAAATACATATGCCAACGAACACATCAGTAGGTGTTTATCTAAACTGTAATAGGTAAAACAAGCCAAAACTGTGGTAAGGTATCATTTCATACAAATTCCATGGGCAAAAATGAAGAAGTCTGATAATGCCAAATGTTAGAAGGAACACAGACCACAAGATTTCCTATACCTTGCTTATAAAAGTGTAAATTGGAACCATTACTTTGTAAAGGAGTTCAAAACAATTTTGTAAAGTTGAACAGTCAGATATCCTACCACCAAGAAATACTCTTCTAGGTATACACATAAGAAAGACTATTATATATGCACGTAGTAAATAAGCACAAGAATGTACAATATTACCATGTTTGTAATAGCAACTCAAATGTTCAATGAAATAAGAATGAATAAAGTAAAATATATCTGAAATATAATGTAACAATCTATATTTTTAAAAAATCATATGTGCATGCAATTAGCATGGGGAGATAATAACATTGCAATGTTAAGTAAAACGTTAAGTCCCAAAAGGTTATAATAGCATAACTCCTTTTTTGTAAATATTTTTTAAAAACCCCAACAATATGCTTTTTGAAACACATACATGTGGATGCATAAGGTAAAATGTCATAAGAGAAAGCAAAGAAAAGATTAAAATCAGCAGTTATCTTCAGACATGGAAGTAGAAGGTTGGTACAAGGAAGGCCAAAGACAGTGTCATGAATCAAGGATTATGAATAATCTAATACTGTTTATCCTTGTTTAAAATAAACAGACAAAAAGCAGGAGTTGTAAATCAACTAGATAAGAGAATGAGGACAGACTCTCAGGTTTCCAGATTAAGCAATTTAGTAGACAATCATGCCATAGACAGAAGAAAAAGATTTCATTGTAAATTCAGTGTGAAATATCCAAGTGCCCAAGCTGGACACTCCACAGGACAAAGGATCACTTGGATATAGAGGGTATAGAGAAGCTGCCACTGCTTAAATAATACACTATATTTGGTCACAATGCTATTCTACATGTCCCAGCCAACCTTGTAGTTATATGATAATTGTGTAAGTAAGTTCTAACTAATAAAGTGTAAGTGAAAATCTTATATATGACTCTACCATTTTCTTTTTCCTTTCTGAGGTCTAGAGATGGTGTGCACTTAAAATAGAAAGAACCAATGTCTAATAATCATGCTGAGGAGCAAAGCTATTCACAGATTCTGCCTGCCTAGAATAGAGAATGTGAATAAGAAATAAAAATTCATGTGTTTGAAGCATTTTATATGTTTAGACCTATGTGTCTGTTTATATGTTTAGACCTTAGTGCCTGTTCAGTCTACCCCACCTAATATAGAAATTAACATTTTCAAGAGATACTTTAACAAAACTGCTAAAATATGTAGCAATGCTGAACTTACTGGTTCTACAACAGGTAGCACAGAAATAGATTTCACAGACTAGAAAGACAGAGACATGTCTGGTAGAGCTGTCACTTCCAATCACTTAGAAGGAAGATCAAGTGTATACTGAGCCTGTTGCTGTGGAAGCAGCAGATGGAAGAGCTAGAATGTTAGTGCTTCTTGCTTCTTACAACAAGTAATTACAAGCAGAGGTTCGCAAGCATGAATTAAGAAACTTTACATGGTAGAAGAATCTAATTTCTTCAGGACTACAAAAAATAGGAGACAATTTTAAGAAGGCCCATTTAGTCTTCTCAATAAAAAAAGAAATAGGAATTCAGCCTTCTGGCAAAGATAGGTGGTGGTGGTGGTAGTTGGGTGCCATCAAGTCCTGTCTGACTCATAGTGATCTTCACAGGGTTTTCAATGGCTGATTGTTTTGGGATTGCCTCGGGAGTGGATTGCCACGTCCTTCTCCCATCAAGGGTAGGTTAAGGTTGTTATATTTCTACCCAAGCCTTTTTGTTTCAGATGGTCTCAAAGTAAATGCCATTAATTTAAGAGAGAAAAGTGTGGGCACAAGGAAGAAAAGAAAGATGCATCTAGGTAAAAACTTAGAACATGGTTTCTTCCACCTAGAACTCTCTAGAAGCAAGCAGACCAAAAGCCTTTTAAGTTTTTGAGAGACTGGTACTGACAATGAAACTAAAGTTGCCTGGCCTAAAGATGTCTTTAACTGTTCAACTCATAAACCATTCCAGGGGTCAGACATGTACCAGAGGCAAGCAGGCTACAAAGAACAGCATAAGCACTTGTGAGCTACTTCAGATGTGGCCATGGGAGAAGTACACAAGGAAGATCCTCCAAAAAGGAGTTCTTCCCAGAGAGCAGAATAAAGGTCTGAAGACTCTAGTCAAGGGACTTTCTCCACGGCCTCTCCCCTAGACTCATTATTCAGTGGACTACTACTACTACAGATGGATATTTTACATCTTTCTCTTTTTAAAGAGAAGAGATAAACAGAGATAGAACACCCTATCTCTGTTTCACCACTGCACATTGGATGTGTCAGGAGATCATCAATGAGAGGTGATTTCATACCCCAGAAGATGTTTGGCAACACTGGGGGATGTTTTTGCAAGTCACAAATACAGGAATAGGGTATAATAAACATATAATGCTATGCATTCTAGAAGGTAGTCCCCAACAACAAAGAACTATCCACACTCACTTGCCTCCTTAAACTTTGCCCCCTGTTGATTTAAGGGAGGTGATGTGACTAAGTTCTACCCAATGGAAAATAAACAGATGATTTGTGCTGCTTGACATGGAGATTTTAAGAGAGTAGAGGTATTCTCCTGCTACAATGTCTACATATATGAAATTTGAAATGATGATGAAACCACAAAAGGGAAAGAGACTAGACATTTCATTCACGACCAAGTAAGGTCAGAAAACCCAGCCTTAGAAAGAACAATTATATATTCAGAGTCTACTTATTGTAGTAGTCCTGCCTCCCATAATTCAGATGATACTTTAAAGTTGATATTCCACAGTCATCATGGAAACTTCATGGTTGTACCTCAAAAAACTAAAAGTAGAATCACCATATTATCCGGCAATCCCATTTCTGGGTATTTACCAAAAATATTTAAAATCAGTTTCTCAAAGAGATATCTGCAGCTCCATGTTCATTGTAGTACTATTAACCATACCCAAGTTATGGAATCAACATAAGTGTTCATCAAGAGATGAGTAGATAAAGGAAATCTGACATATTTACATAATGGAATACTATTCAGACTTAAAAAGGAAGGAAATTCTGTCATCTGTGACATGCACGGAATTGGAAACATTATGCCAAGTGAAATAAGCCAAGCACAGAAATATAAATACCACATGTTCTCACTTATATGTGAAATCTTAAACAATCAAACTCACAGAAGCAGAGAGTAAAATGATAACTATAGAGCCTAGAGAGTAGGAGAAATGGAGAGAAAAGTTACAAAATCTCAGACAGGAGATTTGTTCTGTGTGTGTGTGTGTGTGTGTGTGTGTGTGTGTGTTGACCTATTGTGCAACATGATGAATACAGTTAATAACACTGTATTGTACAATTCAAAATTGCTAAAAGTTGGTGGGCATGGTGGTGTATGCACAACTTGAAGACGGAGACAGGAAGATTGCAAGTGTGAGGCAACCTGTGTAACTAATCAAGACCCTGACTCAATGGTAGAACCCTTGTAAAGTATGTGCAAGGCCCTGGGTTCAATCCCCAAGTACTCAAAAAAAAAAAAAAAAAAAAACCTAAATAATAAATATCAATTTTTAAAATAGTAAATTTCAAATGTTCTCAGCCCCCAAAATGGCATTTGAGGTGATTCGTATGTTAGTTTGATT
>VMDO01036936.1:0-14732 GCA_007922755.1 Pedetes capensis
TGCAGTACTGGGGGCTGAACCCAGGGCCTCAGACCTGCATGCTTTGCAAGTGCTGGACCACTGAGCTGCACCCTCAACCCATTTTTTTACTTTTTGAAACAGGTCTCGCTAAGTTACGCAGACTGCCTCTAGTCTCGAACTTGCAACCCTCCTGCCTCCGCCTCCCCAGCCGCCGGGATTACAGTGGTGCACCATCGCACCCGGCAGCCCATATTCTTTTAATGTATTTTTTTTCTGGTACTTTGGGGTTAAACACAGGACCTCACACATACTTTACAAGAGCTCTACCACTGAGTTGCATCCCCCAGGCTATTTTTTATTTTTTATCTTGAGATGGGGTCTCACTAAGTTACCCAGGTGCCTCTGGCCTCGAACTCAGCCTCCTCCTGCCTCCACCTCCAGAGTCGCTGGGATTACAGTTGTGTATCACTGTGCCTGGCGAATTTCAGTCTTTATACCACAAAGTCCTTCATCAGAATCCAGACACATAGATACCAAATCAGGTTGAACCCCAGTAGTAAAGCTATGCATTTTTAACCTCTCAGGTGAAAAGCCATACTTCAGGAGTGAGGCTGGAGGGTTTAGAAAAACGAGGGAAGTGGAAGATAACATGCTCCCTCCAACACCTTATCCAAAGTCCTTTGAGCTGCAGTGGGAGAGGAGAGACATGGCGAGGAAGGGCAGTAAGAGCAGAGGGCTCTGAATGCCGCTTTCTAGACCCACAGTCCCGGAGCTGGGTCAGGAAGCTTAGGAAACTCCACTTGGAGTCTGGGAGATCCAAGGGTTAAGGGAACCTGTACCTTGCCCGTCTCATCCATAATTCTGACACCATAGTCTTGTCTTGTTGGTACCCCAGCAATCAAGGAAGGGGGTTCATAGGGGTGAGACAAAAGTGGGCATAGCAGGAGGACAGCATGCCCCCACCCCATCCTCTGGAATCTGAGGAAGTCACTGGAAAACAGGGAAAGCTACCAGGGTATCATGGGGCAGAGGGCTAAGGAAGGGCTGAAGACCCCAGCTGATCTCCCCAGTGGGTATGGATGGTGCTGGGTGGGGCATGCAGGTCAGGAGGCCAGTGACCCGGTGTCCCATGGGGCAAGCATGGGAGAGACATAAATAGGGTGATGAGACTGGATGGCCATGGAGAGGAGTAAAATCTAAGCAGGACCAATAGGCAGACACTCTGCACTAACAGCTTCTCTGACCATATACTAAGCCCCTAAACTGCAAACTTATGCCCAGAGGAAGCCACCAGGGACCAAAGGGCATGTAGGCAATGATCCTAACAAGCTAGCATCCATAGGGTCTAAAAAGCTGCAAACCTGCAGGGCGTGGTGGCACACACCTGTAATCCCAGCGGCTTGGGAGGTGGAGGCGGGAGGATCACAAGTTCGAGACCAGAGGCAGTCTGCGTAATTTAGCGAGCCCTGTCTCAAACCAGCATTTGCAGAGCATGCAAGCGCGAGGCCCTGGGTCCAACGTCCCAGGACTGAAAAAAAAAAAAAAAAGCTGCAAACCTATGCCCAGAGGAAGCCACCAGGGACCAAAGGGCATGTGGGCAATGGACCTACCAAGCTAGCATCCATAGGGTCTGCAGAGTTTGCATATGAATAATCCAGAGCTCAGTGACTTGCCAAGACCAAGTAAGAGCAAGGGCTAGAAATGAGACCATTGCCGGAGGAGGTCGGTCTACTTTGTGGGAAAATCTGCAGCCCCCTGATGGACTGCAGCAAAGACCGTTTCAGCTGTGTCCTAGGTGACTCGGAATTACTAGGAAGAGAACAGAAAAGGAAGAGCAGGGAGCACATGTGTTTGCGGGCACAGGTAGCGATGGTCCTGGACTCTCAACTCATTCACTCACAAGGGGCCGCAGTGAAGAGTGCAGCCAAGGAAAGCCAGAGAGCAATAGAGCACCAGAGCAATAGGATCATTGTCTCCCGCCTAGCTCCCTGGGCTTGTTCACCTTGCATGACCTCATCACGCTCTCTTCCAGTATCAGGGAGCTTTCCTGCTGAAGACGCTGGAGAGCTGGGCTTTACTTCTGACCTTTCCACTCTTCATCCATTTATATCACAGAAGTCATTTCTCCTCAGGTGAATACAGGATTTGGAGTGAGGACCATCTAAATGCACAGCCTGTACATACCAGGAGTGCCAAAAAATGTCCACATATTCTAATAGATCTTATCTATGTGTTGGCTGGGATTTGGCTCAGTTGGTAGAGCACCGCTCTGCAGTCTATGAGGTCCCCAAGTTCGATTCCCAGCACTGCAAAAATGGGAGAAGGATGTGGCAATCCACTCCCAAGGCAATCCTGAAACAATCAGCCATTGAAAACCCTATGAGGGCCGCTATGAATAGAACATGACTCGATGGCACCTAACAACAACAACAATCTGTGTGTTACTTTCCAAAGCTGGATTGAATTCTGATGGCACCACTTGGAGCACCTCTTGTAATCGCAGAAGTCAAGCCTGACTTGTATTCATCGCTTGTGATCAGTATCTACTGAGTGTAACAATTTTAATTCTTAAAATATGTATACCTTTTTAGGCACCTTCTGCCTGCTTTCCACTCCAGAAGCAGGAGGAAAGGAAGGGGCCGAGGCCACCAAGGAAGGAATACTTTCTCTTTCGTTTATCTGTCATCATATCAGGACTACTTTGGGTTTCTGAAGAAGTGGCCTAGGTAAGCTCGAAATGTACACTAGCATCTTCTCAAGACTACCCTTTCTAAATCACCTTATTTTGATGTAACTGCAAAAGGCAGTACTATTTTGGGTTCTTGCGAGGATAAAACTAAAGCTGTAAGCTAGGGACTTTCATGAGAGATTGCACTGAAATGTCAACAGATGGCTTGCTAATCATGTTAAAAAATACTCATTTCTTTTCAAAAATGGCACTCCCCCCACCCCGTACATAGATCAGAAAGCAATGTTTATGGTATAAAACGTATTAGTCACAACGCTGTTTAATTATCCTACTTAATCATCAAGGTCGTAATGATAATTGTTTCTAAAAATGAACACCTCTTTCCTCAGGGAAGCCTACCCAAAATGCATGGTCAGAAGCGCAGAATCTCTGCACTCACGAGGCTGTGGACGTTGAAAGAGACACAGGTAGACCACAGAGAAGGCATGTAACAAGCCACAAAGGAGTTTTGCCAACAACAGTTTAGGACCTGCCAAGGTGTTTGCTGGTCCATATTGCCCAACTTGAAGGCCCTGTTTTTCTCCATCATAGAGGAGGGCCTGGGGCCTTGAGAGTGTCTGATCATGGATTGCCTTGTTGTTGTTGTTGTTGTTGTTGTTGTTAGGTGCCATCGAGTCGGTATCCGACTCATAGCGACCCTCTGTACAACAGGGGAAAGGCTATCATCAGTGCTTCTCTGCTGTTCATAGGGTTTTCAATGGCAGATGGATTTTTGGGAGTGCGTTGCTGGGTCCAGCTCCCAAGCCTACAGTATCTGGCATTCCCAGGTGGTCTCCCACCCAAGTACTAACCAGGCCCACCCTGCTTAGCTTTCGAGATCTGATGGGATAGGATGCCACAGGGCTACCTCTATAGGCATGGTTTTCCTGAGCATCTTCCATATTTTCTAGTGAAGACAGTTGTCTTGTGAACTGGCTGGGCCAGAGAACTGAAGACCCCTTAGCGGATGGAAGCTGCCCTGTGCCCCCTTTCCTGTCTCATACCTACCTGTCTCCACCTGACATCAGCCTCTCCTCCAGGGGGCCCTGGCCGCTCCTTTTCCGGTCTGTGTTACAGGGCTCCTGTGATCTCGGCTCTATCTTTAAACTCCACACTCTGGGCTGCGTCCCGACTTCTCTCCAAGAGCGGAATCTCTCCTCCCTGTGCCAACTTTCGGGCCCCAGATCTGGGAGGCGGCCCTGCCAGCCGGCATCTTTTCTCACCCTCTCCTCACCTCCAGCCCCCTTCCTGAGGCTGCTTCAAGGAACACTGCCATGTCCCCATCACTGGGGATTTTATCACATGAGCTGCTTCGTATACCATGGGATGAAAGCCTCTCTTTTCCAGCAGCCCAAACAACTTTCACCTCTTCAGCCATGTCGTTGTTGTTGTTGTTGTTGTTGTTGTTGTTGTTAGGTGCCGTCGAGTCAGTATCCGACTCATAGCGACCCTCATAGGGTTTTCAATAGCTGACTTTCAGGATTGCCTTGGGAGTGGATTGCCAGGCCCTTCTCTCATTTTTGCAGTGCTGAGAATTGAACTTGGGACCTCAGAGACTGCAGTGCAGTGCTCTACCAACTGAGCTAAATCCCAGCCCATCTTCAGCCATGAGGTCCGTCTAAATGTATCAAGTAGACAGAAAGGAAAACGTGCTCAGGGCTAAGAATGCCTTTTGATGTCTCTGGGTCCCAGTGCGGTGCTGTCAGTGACTCGGCCAGGGCCCAGGTACATTTGAACCCATGCGGAAGGCTGCCCAGTTTCCTGTACCTTTTAGTTCTGTGTCCTGCCATTAAATATATTCCTGAGTCACTGCATCCCTTGCTGTCAGGCTGCCATCTGTCACTTCTGACCTCAACTCTCCCTTCTGATATCACATGGATCTACAGCCCCCTAAGAGGTGGTCACCTCTGTGGACTGGGCCTGGTGGGAACTTGCAGGAATTTCCCTGGGAGCCTCCCACACTCTCTCCTCTGGTTACTGGGTGTGGCGGCCAGGAGCACTGAGAAGGCCTGGCTGCAAGTCCCTGCCTTGTCCCCTGCTAGGTGATTTGGGACAACTCCCTTCACGTCTTCGTGCCTCAGTTTCCCCTTCTGTAAATCAGGAGTGAATTACATCATTGGCGTGTTCTAGAGATGAAATAAATTAAAGCTTGCGAAGAAGCGCTGGAAACGTGTTGTGACACCACTGAATATTTATTAAATTACTACGATCGATCACTCGCTCTTTAGTCTCTCACTGCGCCTGGCACAGACAGAGACAGAGCGGTAGCTTCTTTCTATTTTGTCAGTAGTTGGGGGGACACCCGAGGGAAAGGCATCATACAGCATTTGTCTCTTTTGAGGCATGTGTTTTGGGGTGTATTTGTCCTTACTGCCTCTGCTCTGAATCCATGACTACTCTCACAGGTCGATGGAGGCCCCCCCCCCCATCCCGGGCTCTTCATCATGTCCTGTAGCATTGGCACATTGTCCTCTCTGCCTCTGATCACTCACTCAGTTACAGACGAGAAAGCCAGCATTGACCCCTGAGTCAGGCCGGCCCAGTCCACCTCTTGTGGGTTGGGCTTGTGAGGCCCACACATGTGTATTTTGGGGAATCCTCTTGATGAGAACCAGTATAATGTGACATAAGATGTAAATATATTTAGGATGAGAAAATATATTTCAATGAATTATAAAATTGCAGAAGTTGCTGGGAGCTAGGGTGGCTGTTGTTAGGTGTCGTCGAGTCGGTATCCGACTCATAGCGACCCTCATAGGGTTTTCAATGGCTGACTGTTTCAGGATTGCCAGGTCCTTCTCCCATTTTTGTGGTGCTAGGAATTGAACTCGGGACGTCAGAGACTGCAGAGCAGCGCTCTACCAACTGAGCTAAATCCCAGCCCTGGGAGCTAGGGTGCATACCTGTAATCCCAGAGACATAGAAGGTTGAGGAAGGAGAATGGCAAATTAGAGGTCAGAGGCAGCCTACATAATTTAGCAAGACCCTGTTTCAAAATTTAGGAAACAAAACCAAAAAAGCAGTTTGGGATGTTGCTTAGTGGAACTAGCCCAGCATGAAGAGGCCCTGGGTTCAACCCACCAGGACTGAAAAAAAAAAAAAAGTTGAGAGATATACAACAAAACAACATAATTTTATGACTTTCCTTCCTGAAACACCATGTTGTTGTTGTTGTTGGGTGCCATCGAGTCGGCATCCGACTCATAGAGACCCTCATAGAGTTTTCAATGGCTGATTGTTTCAGGATTGCCTTGGGAGTGGGTTGCCACATCCTTCTCCCATTTTTGCGGTGCTGGGAATTGAACTTGGGACCTCAGAGACTGCAGTGCAGCGCTCTACCAACTGAGCTAAATCCCAGCCCTGAAACACCATAGGAATTCTTTATTCCTGTATCTGGTTGCATGTACAAGTAGCAAAAACTTTGAACTATTTTCTTTAGAGAGAATATAATTTTTGGTTCATTTATTTATTATAGGCATTCATTATAGTTTGAAGTTTCTTTCAACTTCATGACTTATTGTTGGTAAAAACATGCAGATTATACAGATGTTTAAGAGGTGATGAGCATAAAAACCGTGGTCAGCGTTCTTCTGTAGATGAGCTATGACCATGGCATTTGCTGATGACAATTCTGCTAAAGGTTTTTGCCCTATGGGCTTGATTACATTTAAAGAGAGCACTCTGTGTTTGTACTTAAATATACCATATGATCTAGTATATTCCTGGCAAGATAGAACTTCCATTGTTACTAGATATTACTGAGAACAATTCTTTCTTTTTTTTTTTTCGGTACTGGGGTTGAACCCAGGGCCTCGGGCCTGCATGCTTTGCAAGTGCGGGACCACTGAGCTGCACCCCCAGCCCATTTTTTTTTTTTACTTTTTGAGATAGGGTCTCACTAAGTGATGCAGACTGCCTCTGGTCTTGAGCTTGTGATCCTCCTGCTTCCGCCTCCCAAGCCGCTGGGATTATAGGCATGCGCCACTGTGACTGGCTAACAATTATTTCTTAAAATATTATATATCTGATAAGTGGAAACTTTCTACAAATTAGCCTTTGTCTCTGTACTTTGAAAGCTTATTTCTCAGCCAGGTATGGTGGTGTACACCTGTAATCCCAGTGGCTGGGGAGGAGGATTGCAAGTTCAAGACCAGAGGCAGTCTGTATAATTTAGGTAGACCCTGTCTCAAAAAAAAAAAAGTTAAAAAAAAAAATGGGTTGAGGGTGCAGCTCAGTGGTCCAGTACTTGCAGAACATGCAAGTGCGAGGCCCTGGGTTCAACCCCCAGTACCGGAAAAAAAAAAAAAAAGAAGAAAGAAAGCTTATTTCTCCTCCTTTACCAACCTACTTCCAAGACAGAGCACCCAGGATGCATTCCTATCCCAACAAGAAAGTTCACCGCACCTTGCTCACCTTGTCCCAGAGCCAGGTGAGTTAATACTATGGGCAGGAAGGGTATTTCTGGAAGCCAAATCATAACTCTGCCAGGAAAGCAAGAAATATTTAACTATGTATGGAAGCAACTGTGAACATGCAAACCCAAACTGAGTGTATCTCTGACTCAACTCCTTCTCTGTGCTCCTCCAGTGCCCAGGACACCCCAAGATCACCAGGGACAAGGGCCAGTGTGAAGGAGACAAAGTCAAAACAGAAAGAGACATCTCCTCAACTAACACGTGTGCATGCATGACTGTCTTACTGTATACACGCCAAAGACCTACAGCTACATGAACACCTCCCCGGGATTCCCCCTGGGACCCGAAAGTGATGCTGTGAGTGAGGAGCTGTGTCTTAGGCTTCATTAGCTTCCAGGGACATGTGTCCCTGCCAGGAACCTTCACTCCAGTGGACTGGCTGGGGCAGGAAGGCTGAGTCAAGCAGCTCTCATGCCAAGGGCTGAGAAGCTTGAATTCTGGGTCTGCTGCCAAGGATCTGTAGGAAGGGTTGCTGAGAGTCATGTTCACTCAGGACTGGGGAATTACTGGGGCACGTGTTTGAGATAAAAGCAAAGAGGAAGCTGACCAAGAAGGAAAGGAGAATGAAAAAAAAAAAGTGTCAAAAGATGTGTCTCAACGATAGACACCAGGCCTTGAACAGAGGCCCCAGACACACACGGACTTCCCCAGAACTGATTTGATTCTGGCCTTTGCTGAGGCCTGCTTTGGGGCTTCTGCTGAATGCCCAGAGTATCACCCTGTATCTTCCCAGGAAATCCCATGACTGAATGAGTCTCAGTGCTGCCTCCCTTCAGCTGACACCTGTGTGAGGGTTGTTTTCTGACTCAGAGTGGTATTTCTTACCTCCACGGACTGGTGTGGAAAAAGCAAAAACACTAGGCTATAAGAGCAGGCCCACGGCTATTGCTGAGAGTGGACCTTGAGGTTTCCTGCCAGGGCTTTGCCATCTAGTGTAGCTGTTCTTAGCCAGTGGTTGCCCCTTGGTTACTCTTACCCTGGTTCAGGGTGGCTGAAACAACTTGGTGTGTGGTGTGTGGGAAATGAGGACTCACCCTTTTGTGAAGCAGGAGTGAACGTGGGATGTAATCGTGGGGAAAAGGAAAGCGAATTCCTGTCCACCCCGAGTCTCGGCTGACTCCAAAAAGAAGTTTGTCCTTGGAGGCCACACACACAGGTAAAAATCTCCTGAAAGAAAGGGAGATTCTCGCCTTTCAGGTTCCATGTTCTCAGATGTCTTCTTTCTTTCTGGTTGTCGTTGTTGTTGTTAGGTGCCATCAAGTCGGTATCCGACTCATAGCGACCCTCTGTACAACAGGGGAAACACTATTGTTAGTGCTTCTCTGCTGTTCATAGGGTTTTCGATGTTTATTTTTGGGAGGGGGTTGCCAGGTCCTTCTCCCAAGCCTACAGCTTCTGGTGTTTCCAGGCGGTCTCCCATCCAGGTACTGACCAGGCCCGACCCTGCTTAGCTTCCGAGATCTGACGGGATTGGATGCTACAGGGCTACGGCTGCAGGCTTCTTTCTGGTAGGAAGCCTTTAGTCCGTGCCTCTGGTGTAGCTGCAACTATTCTAGTCACTTCAGTGCAAAACTGAATGTGACACGGAGCCTTGCTTCTATTCATGGCAAGGCTAACAATCAGCTCTTATCCTTTCAAAACCATTGTCTTAAAGGTCCACCACCATTAGGGTACTCACAAAGATGTTTTGAGCAATCAACCATGTCTCAGGCAACCACAGCACCCCTTTTCGTTAGAGAGCACCTTCAGCTTATCCTATTGGTTTTCTCAATGGAGGCTATCCAAGAGGCAGCCTTATTTTAATAACCCTGCAGGAACTTCCTCATGAACACATATTCACATCAAAAATGTATATTCTTCCTCAGTTCACATACCTTTCAACTGGAGGTCAGAAAACATGACAACTAATTGAGAGCTCCCTAGTAGCGGTAGTTATTATTCCTTGTATCTTTGCCCCTTCAACTGGTTGGACAACATCATCTCTGAAGATAAGCATGATGTTGAAAATATTATAGCGCTCCACTCTGTTCTTTTCCCATGTCTTATACATGGTGAGGGATACATTTGGCAATGTTTGGATTAGGGAATCCGACATGTCCCTTCATGAGATCGCAGATTTTGTGATGATTTTACTTTTCCAATCCATTTTGCAACCTATGTTTAATTACAGACAAGTCTTTCTGGAGAAAGGGGTTTAGCTCAGTTGGTAAAGTGCCGCTCTGCTCTCTCTGAGGACCCGGGATCAATCCTCAGCACCACAAAAACAGGAGAAGGGCATGGCAATCCATTCCTGAAGCAATCCTGAAACAATCAGCCATTGAACACCCTATGAAGGTCGCTATGAGTTGGACCAGACTTGATGGCACCTAACAAGTCTCTCTGGAGAACAAGGGAAAGCATTATTATTATTATTATTATTATTATTATTATTATTATTACACGAGGAAGCTAGAACAGAACTCACAGAGTCCACTAGCCATAAACAAGGATTAGCTAATGGGGGATTTATGTGTCACTAGTTTTTTCCTGGACTGGGATTTAGCTCAGTTGGTAGAGCACCATTCTGCAGTCTCTGAGGTCCCAAGTTCGAGTCCCAGCACTGCAAAAATGGGAGAAGGATGTGGCAACCCACTCCCGAGGCAGTCCCGAAACAGTCAGCCATTGAAAACCCTATAAGGCTCACTATGAATGGGACATGGCACCTAACAACAACAACAACAACAACAACAAGCTTTTTCCTCCTTCAGCCAGACCACAGTATCTCTTAGGAACTCAGTTCCTGCTAGCTGATGGTCAACCTGAGGCTTTCCCACTGCGTGGATAATTGAAAGAAAAATACAGAGGAAAATAGTCATGACAAACATTGCTGGTCTATTCTCTGTCCCTGACCCTTGCAGATGTTCACAAGCACGTGTCTGGGTGTCTGCCTTGTTCCCAAACTCAACCCTACCTCTGCCTTTTTATGAGATGTGTCCAAAAACAGTGAGCAGTTAAATTGCAAATGCTTAGACAGAGGAGGAAAAAGCATACTCTGTTAATTCTGCAAATGTAGAATCCACACATGTGGAATCCACATACGGTGATGATTCAATTGCATTATTTTGTTAACTAATTTGTGTGTTTCTTTGGTTTGGAAGAACGATTTTTCTTTTCAGTCTTGCAGCTGTTGAACCCTGGGCCTTGCCCATGCGAGGCAAGGGCTCCCCCCCAAAACTGCACCTGCAGCCCTTTTCTTACTTTATTTTGACACGAGGCCTTGATAAGTTATGCAGGTTGCCTTTAGCCTCAAACTTGCGATTCTCCTGCCTCCGCCTCCTGAGTCCCTGGGATTACAGGTGGGCACCCACGGCACCCAGCTGAAAGAGCAATTTCTTAAAGACATCAAATCCATTTGCCATCTTCTGTTACCTCCAGGGTGAGGCTGACATTCCTTTCCATGAGAGTCAAGGTCCCAATAATTTGGTGTGACTGTCTTACCTAGCCTCCTCTTTGACTCTGGGCAAGACAGGTGATTTCCCTTGTGTGACAGTGCCTGGGTTCAAGGCTAGCCTGACCTGGGAGGAGGATGTGAGAGGAACTATGGTACCATAAGCATCTGGTACCTGACGGAACTGGATCCTTCTTCTGCCTGATTCCCACTGAAGCTTCCTTCTCTTTCCTAGTGAGCTGGAGGGATCGCCATGTGCAGGCTAGATGGGTGGACTCTGATTCCAGAGGCGCTGGGCTGAACTGCGACATAGATGAGCAGCATCCTTTGAAGCAAGCCATGGGCATGTCCCTGCAGGATCAAGGGAAGTAACTGTTTCTTCATATCCTGTTACTTTCCAAGCTGCCATCCTAGCTGGTCTCCTCTGTGTTGGCCGTAGGAGTGTGGTCATTGACACAGCTGAACAGTCTATGCGGAAGGGCCAAGACCTATTCTTGGGCCTCCAGAACATGACCATAAGCTAAAACTCTGTTGCTGTCACTTTTTCATGTTGATGTTCCGACAGCATGCAGGTACGTCTACCAGACCTTCTGCCTTGTTTTTTTCTGGAATGTTCTGAGAGTTGCTAGAACCCCCAAGCCTACCAGCTATTCCTAGATTGCCCAAACAGTTTGCTGTCCATGTGTGACCGTCATATTGCCAAATTAACAGGGGCCTGGTGGGGCTGTAGGTGGGTTTTGGACTTTTCCCCATGCCTCAGAAATTTAACAGCCAAGTAACCATCGAGACAATTAATTCTTTTTTATTTTTATTTTTTTGGCTGATATTGCTTTGGTTTTAATTTAATAAAATAAATGTACTTTTTAAAAATAAAGCAAACTGAGCATTACGTCCAAGAACCCCACAGACTGACTGTCAGCTTAAACCAATCTGAAAGCTATGCCTTTAAATGCAGACATTGGACATGAAAAAGACCTCATGGGTCATGAAGCCACCCCCTGCCAATATCAGAGAGGCCCTGGGCTGCTTCGGGGGGCGTGATTGTCTCAAATTCCCTTCCATCCAAATCAAGGGAGGGTTGGACCAAGTCTGCCTCCCATTAGTCACGCCCTGTGGGGTGAGACGCAGCCATTGCAGCCACCCTCACGGGCATAGCCCCCATCCACAGGCCTCCCTGATCAAAAGGAAAAGAAACCATCACCCTCATCCCTACCTGACTCTGGGCTGGGGCCAAAGTCTGGGCATAGACTTGGAGTCTTAAGGATGTGCCATGGGAAGCTTAAGTATCTACAAGAGATCTCTGGCCAGGTCTGCCACTTAGCCATGGGGTACAGGGCATCTCCGCCTCTCTTATTAATCACATTTGCCCCGCGATGGTCTGTCTGGGTGAGGCACAGTCACCTCCAAAACATACTTCTCAGCTCCAGCCACCTCTTCATCCAGTGAGCAATGAGCCCTCAAGATTCACCTTGAAGGTCACATGCCCCCGTACAGGCTGGTTTTCCTTCTTTGCTTTTGTTCGGGTTTTCTATAGAGACCAAGATCCCAAAACAGTCAGCCATTGAAAACCCTATCAGGGTCATTATGAGTCAGATACCGACTCCACGGCACCTAACAGCAACAACAATAGAGACCAAGATGGGGAACTTTGTTCTGATTTTACAACAGCCTTCCTCACCTGGAAGACACAGCTCGGGGTGTCTTTGTCCAGTGAGTTACTGAAGTTTCACACTCTTTGAGGAGTATTTTTGTCATAGCTCACTGCTTGTTGCTCTGTTGATCCAATTATTTAGAACAAGCAATCTGTCACTCTATTGTCCCCTTCCAATGGTTTGACTTTGGTGGCAGTTGTAGAAAAGGCTCTATTTTCAGTTTTAACAGAAGGGTGAGGGGACAACCCCAAAAAGCACCTCAATGTGTATTTCTTAGGTTGTGGGGAACTGGACATCTATATGACCCGTGCACTTACAAAAGCAGAGTGCCCTTCTAGATGACTCGTCCTCTGGGCTATGTGAAAGTGATCATGGGCTTTGGCCACTTTGCAAATAACACTTTTCCTCTAAATTCTCTGCCAATGCCCCTATCACAGTATCAAAACCCAGAAGCTTCCTGAGGCTGTTTATGGGGAATGATCTGGTTAGTTCTATTAATTAAAAACATGCTTTTTTATTTGGTTTTGGGGATTTTTTTCTTAACCTAGTCTTGCTTGATTTCAGCTGTCGTCATCTTGCAAACATTATAAATTATGAGATTTCTTATGGATATGTGCACATCCTCTCTCAGAACCACAAAGGGAATTCCCAAGCCAGGAGTGGATCTTTTCTTCCTCATTTGTAAATGGATTTATTTTAAAAAATTAGAAAAATATAAGAATCAACTATAATCCAGCGAGATCCTTTTAATGTTAAAAGGAGGGCATAAAATGCAAAACCAAAAGATATGAAATAAGAAGTAATTAAAAATGAAGTCTAAAAGTTCAGCTCAGGGACTTGTCAGGTTTGAAGTTTGCTACAAAGATGAGTTGCACCCGTGTTTTCCAATATGGACCCTGTATCAGTCTGCTGGTGCTGCAATAACAAAGTAGCAGACTCTGGGTGGCTTAACTAACAGAAATGTATTTGCTCACATATCTGTAGGCTGCAAGGTCAAGATCAAGCTGCTATCAGGGCTGGTTTTCTCTGAGGCCTCTGTCCTTGGCTTTCAAATGACAGCCTTCCTGCTACCTCTTCATGGCCCCTCTCTTTGCTCACATACATACCCCTGGCCTTGCCTATGTGTCTGAAATTCCTGTCTTTATAAGGACCGTCATTATATAGAGTTGTTGTTTGTTAGGTGCCATCGAGTTGTGTCCGACTCATAGTGACCCTCATAGGGTTTTCAATGGCAGATTGTTTTGGGATTGCCTTGGGAGTGGGTTGCCATATCCTTCTCCCATTTTTGTGGTGCTGGGAATCAAACTTGGGACCTCAGAGACTGTAGAGCAGCGCTCTACCAACTGAACTAAAGTTAGGGACACCCATATGAAGTCAGTTAATTTTAGTTACCTCTTTAAAGGCCCTGTCTCCAAACATAGACACATTCTCAGGTCCAGGAGGTAAGGAATTCAACATGTGAAATTTGGAGTCCACAAGTCAGCCCATAATAGGCCCTTCAAACGGCCCAGTCCCCTGTGCATCTTTCAGTGCTAGATTCTAGCTGACATGGATCTGTGGAAAGCTCCCTGGGCTTTGTCTTGAAACCCATGGTCTCTGACTCTCAGACTCACAGACAACCACTCAAGTCTCCATTTTTTCACATCCTTCCATTCGCCTCTCCTCACCTTACACATCTAACACTCATTTGCCCTCCCACTTTTGCATGGTCCGGTGAGTTCTCCCCCCTACCTCAAATCTCCTGTGCGAATTCCTTGGTTCAGGGCTTACAGACCTTGATCTTCCACCTTTTTTGGGACCAAGGTCTCTAGACTCATATGATGGGTACACTTTGTATGCAGATCCAAGTTCAATGAGATGATTCTGCAAAAGGAGATGGTTTGCAGATGTATTTTAATTTTGGATACATAAATTAACTTTTGAGTTTTAACATTTACACTAGCCTGTAGATTTTGAATTTCCAATGTGGCTACAAATTTGAATGTGCATTTTGGAAGCGACACGCAGTTAAGGCAATTACTGGAATGCAAAACTAAATAACCAACAGATTTAAAAACGTTAGAGAACTATTTCGTCGTGATTTTCACTATGAGGTAAAGGAGGCTTAAATGCCTCCCAGAGAAATGAATAAATATCTGAGAACAGGGACAGGTCCCCCGGCTCCAACATCTTCCATGACTCTATATCTTTTGGACATACACCTTTCTGAATGTGTCCACAAGGGTCATATTAATTGGGGACCCAGCAGGCATGGAACTAATCCTTGCAGTGGTGTCAGCAGAGGAAGCCATTCATGCAGACCCAGCGTGAAGTCAGAGGATACCTTAAGGTCCTTGTCCTGGATGTGATAGTTTTGGGGAGTGAGTGAATTCATTGCGGGATGCAGTGATTAGGAAGCGTTCAGAGAGAAGAAGGACTATCTCTGATAGGAAGACAACATGAACCAATGCTTAGAGCAAAGCATGTCTGCAGGGTGCCATGTTGGTTGA
>VMDO01036937.1:0-14745 GCA_007922755.1 Pedetes capensis
AACTCAGGTGGGATATACTCAAGGTCATACCGTGGCTCTTGTATACTTGTTCTAATTTTCTTCAGCTTCAGTTTGAACTTGCATATGAGAAGTTGATGGTCTGATCCACAGTCAGCACCTGGTCTTGTTTTGACATTTTGTATAGAGCTTTTCCATCGTCTCTTTCCACATATGTAGTCAATTTGATTCCTGTATGTTCCGTCTGGTGAAGTCCATGTGTATAGTCTCTGTTTATGATGTTGAAAAAATGTATTTGCAATGAAAAGGTCATTGGTCTGACAAAATTCTATCATGCGATCTCCAGCTTCGTTTCTGTCACCAAGACCATATTTTCCAACTACTGGGCCTTCTTCTTTGTTTCCAACCTTTGCGTTCCAGTCATCAGTGATTATCAGTATGTCCTGATTGCATGTTTGATCTATTTCAGATTGCAGAAGCTGATAGAAGTCTTTCCTTTCTTCATTTGTGGCCTTAGTGGTGGGTGCATAAATTTGAATAATAGTCATATTAACTGGCCTTCCTTGTAGACATATGGATATTATTCTATCACTGACAACATTGTATTTCATGGCAGATCTTGAAATGTCTTTTTTGATGATGAATGCGACCCCATTTCTCTTTAGTTTATCATTCCCAGCATAGTAGACCATATGATTGTCTGACTCAAAATGGACTATGCCGATCCATTTGAGCTCACTGATGCCTAGAATGTCAATGTTTATGCGCTCCATTTCTCTTTTAACAATTTCTAATTTTCCTATATTCATACTGCGTACATTCCATGTTCCAATTATTAATGGATGTTTACAGTTGTTTCTCCTCATTTTGAGTCATGCCACATCAGCAAGTTGAGCATCCTGCAGCTTTACTCCATTTCTGTCATCACGGTAGACTCTACTTGGAGGAGGCACCTCTTCCCCAGTAGTCTTTTGAGTGCTTTCCAACCTGGGGGCCTCATTTTTCAGCACTGTATCTGACAGTGTCTCTTTGCTATCCATAGGGTTCTCAATGGCTAGTTGTTTCGGGAGTGGCTCGCCAGGTCCTACTCCCTAGTCTGTTTTAGTCTGGAAGCTCAGCTGAAAACCTGTCCACCATGGGTAACCTTGCTCATGTCCGAGGTTACAGTGGCAGAGCTCTCAGCCTCATCACAACACACAAGCCCCCACAGTGCGGCAAACTGACAGACGTGTGGGGGGTGTTGTGGTTATGCACTGTCAAATTGGGTCAGACTCATGGCGATCGTGTGTACAACAGATAAAACTCCCCGATGCTGCGGCATGTCAGGCACTATTGTCAGTGCTTTTCTGCCATTCATAGGGTTTTCAATGGCGGATTGTTTTGGGAGTGGGCTGCCAGGTCCTTCCCCCATTTTTGTGCTGCTGAGGATCGAACTCAGGACCTTAGAGCACACAGAAGAACACTACCAACGGAGCTAAAGCCCAGCCCTCCATTCATGTCAGTGACACTGGAAAACTTCTGGGAATTATTAATAAGCACATAACTTTATTTTTTCCCGCCTGGGCTTCTCTATCATATTGCTTGCACTTTTACATACCATAGGAAGCAATGTAGAGAGGCGCAAAGAATATTTCCCAGTCCTCCTACTTAGCTGGTGTAACTGTACATAAATTGCTTAACCACCTTGAAATGGGACAATAATGCTCACCTCATGGGTTATAATGAAGATTAAATTGGGCAACTTTCATTAAAATGTCTTGCATATTACTTGCTAAATGCAGACAAGTGAAAGTGTTCATCATTAGGCTATTAGAGTTTCAGCTCACTTTACAAAATCAAAATCTTGGTTTGGGAAGGTATAAATAATATTGGAGTTAATTTATGTGGATGTCAGCTATTGAACTCTGATAGATCTTTAAGCATCTTTACAATCTTTTCTATTGTTGATGTAGCTAATATATCTTGAATCATTCTTTATGAAATCATGGTGCATATGGGAAGGTATGAATTATCAGGTTTTCCCTTTGGGTAAAAAGGTTTCTAGCCTTTCATACATTTTCCTGTGAAAGCATTTTGTGATGCCACTTGGGTTTTTGTTGTTCTAGATTACTGTACAATATTGTTTCTAAGAAATTAAAAATGTGATATGGTGGGTCTTATTTCAAGTCCCTGTTCTATTTCAGCTGACTTTCAGGCTAATTGTATGTGTGTTATTTTTTTTTGTTTCAGAGTTTATTATGTAGGTTAATTCTTTTTAAAAGAGAGATTATTTAATAGACTTAGACCAAACCTAATTATGGTAGTCAATAAACAGAGGGATATTTGCGCAAATAGCAGACGCTATTGATGATGAGACTTCCACTCATGCCAAGGAAAAAGCCATCATAGCTGTAGAACGGGGTGCTAGTTCCTTACTCTGAGTAGGGATTAACACTCAGACTTGGTCCTCTTCCTTCTCCACTCTGCAGTGAATAGTTTGATTGCACCACTGAATCACTGTCTGTCTCCTCTTTCTGCCTCCTCAGTCCTTTTATGGACTCTGGCCCCACACTACTAATTGAAGGACTTTAAAAAAAGACAGTTGTTTTGAAGAGTCATAATTGTTTTCATCAAGAACATGGACGTTTTTCACCCATCACTCCAGCATTCCTTCCTAACTCCTCCCTTTAGGAATTGTAGCCTCTTTCCCCCTTTGTGAACCTATGCTGGCTGTGAGACTTGATTTATTTAGTAGAAGTCGTGGGACATCAGTTCAGAGCCTTAGCCTCCAGAGGCCTTGCACATTTCTGTTTTCTCTCCTGGACCTGTGCCACTGCAGTGAGGACAAACAGGACTGGCCTTTGGAAGAAGAGATGCCCAGGGGAAAAGAGCCCTGTCCTCCTCATTGAGGCCAACCTGGACCCTAAAACAGAGAGAATCCAGCAGATCTGCAGCTGACTGCAGACCAGAGGCAAGTGCGTCAGAACTTTCCAAAGAACCCTCAGACTGTTGAGAAACAACACATTGTAGTTTTAGGCCACCAGGGGTTAGGATGGTTGGTTAATGGTGTAGCTGTTGCATGCGTCATGAACATATTTTTAATCTTTCCATGTCTAAATGAAGCAAAGGGAAACAGTGTTTGTTAGTCCTAAAGAGATTCATCAGCTGCATCTGAAATCTCAGAATGTCTTATTTCAAAATAAACATATTCTTTATTTATGTGGGGCTATTCATTTTGACCCCTGTACTACTCTGTATCTGCTGAAAAAACAATTTACTACTACCCATCTAGTGTCTTATATTTCTGGAGTTCAGACATTCTAAAATCATACATCTTTTGAAATCCAGATAGACTGTGAATTTCCCAAATTTTCAAGTCCTGGTTTTCTTTGGCTTAAAACTTCTTTCCTCAGATTGTTTCATTCCAAAGCAAGAAGAAACAAGGCCATACTTTCAACACCTTGATTGGAAATCTCTTCAGCTAAACAGGCTACATTATTATGTGTTCTGCTTTCCATGGATTTGTAGGACACGATTCCACTAAACTTCCTGCCACTTTATAACAAGGATCCTCTTTCTTCCAGTTGTCATTAACATGTCCATTTCCTTCTGAACCCTTTCCAACAAATTTTTACCAGTAGTCTCTTTGTATTAATGTGAATACTCTCTAAGAAAGTATAGATTTTCTTCACCTATGTCTCACTATTCTATGTCCTCTCTGGAAGAGTCACCATCACCCTTATTTTTACTAACAGTCTAGTTAAATCTGTCTCCATCATTGGCCTCAGAATTCTTCTAGCCTCTCCCCATGGCCCTATTCCAAAGCCCTTCTGCATTTTTAGTTGTTTTCACAGCCGTTTGCCTCATTTCCAGTGCCAGAGCCTGTGTTTGCTTCCTATGGCTGTTGTAACACATTACCACCGACTTGGTGGCTTAACACAACGTACATATATTCTCTTATCTGTTCCTGGATGGTCTCCCATCTAAGTACTGACCAGGCTCAACCCTGTTTAGCTTCTGAGATCTGATGGGATCAGATGCCACAGGGCTATGGCTACAGGCATATCCTGTGGAGAAGGATCTTTCACCTTTGTGGATTTTGTCTTGGGAGAAGGATCCGGCAACCCATTCCCAAAAATCAATCCTCCACTGAAAACCCTATGAACAGCACAAAAGCACTGACAACAGTGTTTCGCCTGTTGTACGCAGGGTCACTATGAGTCAGATACTGACTTAACAGCACTAACAACCACGACTACCACAGGATATGATCACCTCGTGCCTTTCGACTTCACTGGATGCCAGTGTCAAATACTATGGCTGAAGTTAAAAAGAAATCAAATAATTTTGCCACAATTTCCTTGTGACTCTCGTTCTTGTCTTGTACACTTGCATAGAAAGAAGATGGAGAGACGCCTGAGCTGTCACTGCCCATGGCTCATGGTGGAATTAAAACAGCACTTCCCAGTGTCTTCTATTGGCAAAAATGGCAAGCATTTTTGTCACCTTGTGTGAAATAAACACAGCACAGCTCGTGTCGTGCTTCTGTAAAGGCCCTCAGCTTCTGGCCAGGTGTCACTCTTTGTGAAGGCGAAGCTTGTTTACCGACTCCCTGGGACCATTTCCCTTCTGGCTGCCAGGGCACAAGCGTGGACTTGAGTGTAATTCTTCAGCACAGTGTTAGGTTCTCTCCCTTTTCACATTTTCTGTCAAGCATCCTGTTTGCTTTTCGAAAATTGGTTTTCCACGGCGAAGAACACCATCAGAGTAACTCCCAAAATGCTCTAAACTATTTTCTCCCTAGCACACTTGGCCAGCTTGGAGCCCAGCTGCTGACAGATGTAGGGTGGAAACGCCACCCCGCTGTGATGTTTACTCTCTTGCCTTCATGCGGTGATCCAGTGACAGTGAAATACTGTGAGTTGGCTCTGGACACTAAGGTTTTAAAAAGCACAGCACGCTGTGCCGAGAAGGAATTTGATGAGTTTCACACACAAGTTATTGCCCTCTTTCAGAGTTAATTTTCTTCTGCCATCCGCAGCCTCCTCACTCACTGCCTTAGGTCCATCTGGAGGTCTTCTGTGCCATCGAGGGAATGGGGTTCCCCCTCCACCAATCCAAGCCACGTTAGCATCAGCAGAAACCTTCCCGGTGACCATCTGCCACCTTATTTCAGATTTTGAGATGCTCACGGAATTCACAAGTGCCAACACAAGTCAGGGTTGCCTCATAGACGTTCGGCACTATAGTCTGCAATATTAGGCATAGGTATTGAGTTATTGTCTAGCATTTGCTTTATGTGCGTGTGTGTGTGTGTGTGTGTGTGTGTGTGTGTGTGTGTATGTGTATTTTAAGGCCCACTATATTATTGTTGGGCTGGGATTAACTCAGTTGGTAGAGTGCTGCTCTGCAGTCTCTGAGGTCCTGAGTTCGATTCCCAGCACCACAAACATGGGAGAAGGACATGGCAACCCACTCCTGAGGCAATCCCAAAACAATCAGCCATTGAAAACCCTATAAGTGTCTCTATGAGTTGGACACAACTCAACGGCACCTAACAGCAACAACAATGTTATTGTTGTTGTTAGGTGCTATTGAGTCATGTCCAACTCATAGTGACCCTGTATACAACAGAATGAAACACTCTCTGACGCTATGCCATGCCCAGCACTATTGCCAGTGCTTCTCTGTTTTTTATAAGGTTTTCAGTGGGTGATTGTTTCAGGAGTGGGCTGCCAGGTCCTTCTCCCTAGCCTGCCGCACCCAGTATTCCCAGGTGGTCTCCTATCCAAGGACTAACCATGCCTGACGTTACCTGCTTAATTTCCAAGGTGTGACAAGATCGGATGCCAGGGTGGTACAGCTATAGGCAGGGCACACTATGGTTGCCCTTAAATATGATTTGAAAGCCAAACTGGGTCATTTTAGAGGGAGTATATAACTGAGAGTTTAAATGAAGGACTTCATGGCCAGAGCATGTTGGTGTAAGTGGTGACTCCTCCATTTACTACTGGGAGGACCCAGCAGCTCACTCCCCCAGAATAATCAGCCATTGAAAACTCTATCAATAGCAGAAAAGCACTAACAATAGTGTTTTGCCTGTTGTACGTAGGGTCACTATGGGTTGGACCCCATCTTGATGGCACCTAACAATAACAACAACGTACTCAATGGGCTGGGCTTTAGCTCAGTTAGTAGAGTGCTACTCGTGTGCTCTGAGGCCCTGGGTTCAATCCCGAGCACTGCAAAATCAGAAGAAACTGGCAACCCATTCCCAAAACAATGCTGAAATAATCAGCCATTGAAAACCTTATGAGTAGCAGAGAAGCACTGACATAGTACTGGGCATGGCACAGTGTCGGGGAGGGTTTCCCTAGGGTCACCATGAGTCAGACCTGACTTAACAGCAACAAAGAAGAACATACTCAACCACCTGTCACTTTTGACTTGTTGTAGTTGTTGGTTTTTCCTCCAAGGCCTATATGGCCATATGTTTCAAAGCAAAGACTGTTTAGAGAGAGATCTAAAATGTATAGCACACATCTGGCTACCTGTCCCATGACCATGGACATCATTACCACTTGATTATCGTATCTAGGGCTGAACCTACTCTTGATCTCAGAAGCCTTCTCACCTCCTTCTTCCAGAAAAAATGGAGGACAGGTGGCAGGTGAGGTGCAACTTGTTGGTCCTTTGCACCATGTCATATTTTGCATATTTAAGAACATTAAGTAAAATTAGGCAAAAAAAAACTTAATTTTTTCCAAGGTTGTGAGAAGTAAAAAGCTTATTTTACTTGTGTGTGTGTGTGTGTGTGCGCGCGCACGCGCGCATGTGCGTGTTTGTTAATGTGTGTGCCTATTTATTAATGTGCATTTGAAGGAGAGAGATGGGTATTAGTTGGTTATATGTGTTGTTGTTGTTGTTGTTGTTAGGTGTCATCAAGTCCGACTCATAGCCACCCTACGTATAGCACATCAAAACACTTCCCCATTCTGTGCCAGGCACACGATCTTATTTATGTTTAAGCCCATTGTTGTAGACACTGTGTCTATCTGTCTGGTGGAGAGTATTCCTTTTTTTTTGTTGACCTGCCACTCTCCCAAATATGATGTCTTTCTCCAGGGATTGGTCTCTACATGTCCCAAATATGTAAGACTTAGTCTGGCTATCCTTGCTTCCAAGGAGCACTCTGGTTGCACTTCTTCTAGGACAGATCTGTTGGTTCTTTTGGCAGTCTGTGGCATATTCAATAGACGTCTCCAGCACCATAATTCAAAAGCATCAGTTGATGCTTTTGATGCTTTTGGTTATAGGTAGGCAGACAAAAATAACTGTATAGGGTTTTCATAGTCTATATAATAAATTCAATTAGCAAATTATAGAAACAATTAAGCTTGTAGTATTTTTCCCATCACCAACATTTATCATAAGTAATACACTAAAGCTGTATTTCTTGTAAGGGCAGAGAAACATTTTCTGTGTCCATGAAAATTTAGTCTGGCAGTACCTGTGGAGGTTTATGGTTGGGAGCAATGACCATTTTTACGGGGTTTAAACACAGGGAATGGTTCACATCGATTTGGCTGTGGCACCAAACCTAGGCAACACTTTGTACTTTTCATTATCCGATAAGAAATAAAAAGACAGATTAAGAGGAACTTGTTAAACTCTGTATTCCCTAACTTAGTAGAAGTGGCTGGCTTTCCCGCCCTTATTTTTGAGTTTCTTCCCACTAGAGTAGAGAGTTCCCTTGCCTCTTCAGGCCATTTCCATTTAAATGCCAAGCATTTAAAAAATGTGTTTCTGCCCAGTCCTAATCAATTTGAGGATCTTATTTCTGGCACAGGTTTTCCAAGTCTCTTTTATATTTGTTTACCAACTACTTAGTTTTCAGACAGGTGAACCAAGACACTCCATCTGAACTTTGAGCTAACTCAACCAAGCCCTATCAGATTAGAGAACAAAAACAAAATTAAAAACAAACAAAACCCACTATTTTTTGTTTGTTTTTTTCCCCTCAAGAGAGCATGATTTTCTTGCTTTGCAAACAGCCATATTGCATCATTTTAATATTTCTTTTCAAAAAGTTTGTAGCAGTTCCAACTTCAACTTCCTTCTGGAAATACTTTGTAATGAGAATTGAGAGTGATGATATAGGCCATTCTCATGGTATAGGAATTTTGCTTTTGTTTTTATTTTTTTAAGTCTTTCCCTTCCTCTTTTATCATTCAAACTTTACCATGTTTACATAAAACATAAATAAAAGACATTTTACCCATAAGGTTCTACAGGCAGACTTGTGAATTTCAGTAGCTTTTTGATAAGCTATTTTGGGTGAACAGATTGTCCTGGAAAAAGTGGTGTTTGCCAGTGTCTTGTGTTGGAAAACGGCTTTTGGGTCTGATCAATTATCATACCGTATTGATGGAAATTACAGGCATTTTGAGAAACATTGTAGGTTGCTTGGCTTCCTAAACATTTTTGACTGAGTTTATTGTGATTCCATGTGACTTTTTAAATGGTGAAATTATTGTTGTTAGGTGCCGTCAAGTCGGTATCCGACTCATAGCGACCCTCATAGGGTTTGCAATGGCTGAGTGCTTCGGGATTGCCTTGGGAGTGGATTGCCAGGCCCTTCTCCCATTTTTGCGGTGCTGGGAATTGAACTCGGGGCCTCAGAGACTGCAGCGCAGCGTTCTACCCACTGAGCTATATCCCAGACCAGTGAAATTATTAGGCTAGAAATTTAAGACTGAGAAGTGGCAGGTAATCTCTGCTTCTCAGACTGTGAAAGGACATTCTTTGGAAAGCCAGTCTGAATGCACATCTTCCAAAGTGTCTTCCTGGACCATTTAAATATTCTTGGAAACCAGCTGTGGTCCCCCTTGTCCTATAATGTCCGAAAAGCTGGCCAAGGCACTTGTTTTAGTGAGAAAGACAAGGAAACAGTGTTTGAGAAATGAAACCCACTCTTAATCTCACTCCTTGGATTGGTCAGAGAATTTTGAAGATGTGAAGATGAAGCTTGAGAGGAAGACAAACTGAGGGTGAGAAATAGAACCAAAGGATCTTGGTAGGTCTCTGACTGTAGAAGCATATGGAGCCCTCTGTTTTTATATTCTGAGAGATTTGTTGGTATTTTTTCCCTGTCTTTCCAGTGTTTTAAGCTAACTATGGGAAAAAGATGAGCAGCAAGATACTCTCTCCATGTTTTTCTTCCTTTCCTCTTCTTTATCCCTCCTTCAAAATAAATGTGTTAGATAAGTTGGTGGTGGCAGTGGCACTAGAAATATTGTGATTGATAAAATAGAGGATTGTGTGGAATATTTAGGAAGAAAGTAGCTTTTATTCTAAATAAAAGCAGGTGCAATTTTAGAGCTCTTGGGTGATAACTACATTTCAGTGCGTGTTTTCACACTGGAATTGCATTTTATGCAGACCTACAGTTAATGTATAAGCAAAACAACAACAACAACAACAAACCAAACCAAAACAAACAAAAAATACCTCACACTATCTAATTTTTTCTTTAAAATCTCCTCTGATTTTCAAAGCTGTCTTGCTCAGAATGGTGCCTTTACCCCAGCAGGGATAAGCAACAGAGGAATCATGTCTCTGCCTCACCCAATTCTAAGTCATTGCCTCATTGACTGAGCCAGCCACTGATAGTTTTAAAATTCTCTTCTAGAATGTAAAATTCTGATTGGTTAAGTATGCATATTGCTATTCCATCTTTCTCTTTATAGGTGGTGACACTATGATATTATGTTTATTTTCAGGAAGCAGGAATCATTTCTGGTAATTATTAATGTGATAGAGATCATGCTGTTAAACAATTGTTCCTATTTCTTGATCCACCTATTACAATTTGAATCTGACCACCCCATCCTTGTTGTTGTTAGGTGCTGTCATGTCAGGTCCAACTCCTAGCCACCTTATGTACAATAGGAGGAAACACTCCCTGACACTATGCCAGGCACACGATCTTTTTTGTTTACACCCATTGTTGCAGCCTCTATGTCAATCTATCTAGTTGAAGGTCTTCCTTTTTTTTTTGTTGACCCGCCACTCTCCCAAACATGATGTCCTTCTGCAGGGATTGGTCCCTCTTGACAACATGTCCAAAATCCATAAGACACAGTCTAGCTATCCTTGCTTCCAAGGAGCACTCTGGTTGTAGTTCCTGATCCTTGGGAAGATTTATTTCCTGTGGTGCTATTTTTATCCTTTCTCAACTGTCTATGGTGAGATGGTAGGCCATCTATAGTCAGCCCAAGGCTGCTACAGAACTAAGAGGCCCTCCGTGATCAGTAACTGCAGCAGACAGTAGCATTTGCTCTTGCCTTACCTAGCTTAGCAACATTATCAAATAGCAGAATAGATAGATGTGGTATATTCCATAGCAATGCATGAGAAAATAAAATTTGAAATACCACTGATCATTCACAATGTGGAAAGTAAATCATCTATGGCGTCAGGCAATTTCAGAGGTTACATTCATTTATCACATAGGCTAGACAATTGGTTCATGATAATGACACAGATAGGATACATATTATTGTTGTTGTTAGGAGCCTTGGAACTGGTGTCTGACTCACAATGACCCTATGTACAGCAGGCAAAACAGTATTGTCAGTGCTTCTCTGCTATTCATAGGGTTTTCAATGGCTGACTGTTGGTTGGGAGCGGGTTGCCAGGTCCTTCTCCCAAGCCTACAGCACCTGGTGTTCCCAGGTGGTCTCCCACCCAAGTACTAACCAGGCCTGACCCTGCTTATCTTCCGAGATCTGACGGGTCAGTTGTCACAGTGGTATAGCAGTTAGCATAAGGTTTTCAATGGCTGATGGTTTGGGGATTCCTTTGGGCGTGGATTGCCAAGTCCTTCTCTCATTTTTGCGGTGCTGGGGATGGAGCTGGGTCCTCAGAGAGTGTGGAGCAACACTCTACCACTGAGCTAAACCCCAACCCCCTGGCAAAAGGGAGGAACTATAAAATGAGTGGATGATGACAAAATGACCCCGAGAATGAGTGACTGAATGAACACACAATTGAGTGCTAACTCCCTTCCTCTCAACTGTATTTTATTGTCTTTGAGTACAGATAAGCAAATGGATATTCCTGTGTCTTCATAGACTAGCAGACCTCCAGCACATACTATATACTCAACAACTACTTGTCAACCTCGAGATTGATACTAAAAGAGGCCAATAGTTCATGGCCTAGCTGCAATCATACTGAATGACTTTTCCTTCCAGAAGAAAGTTTAAGTTTTTAAATAGAACAAATTTATCCTTCTCTGGAAGTTTGATTTATGTATCTTTTAGGAGTAGAGTCTTAAAAACCTTGTTCAGCTTCGAAATACCAGGACAAATGACTACCAGGTGCTGTATGAAGCTTCAGTCATTTGATATCACTGAACCTCTATAGCACATTGCTTTTCTTTTTTTGAACAACATAAATTTGCTGAGCTGGGCCTTAGAGAACCATGATTTGTTGATATGAATTTAACCTGATCCCAATCTGTATGGTAAGAATGTTTTGATTCCTTTGCCAACTTTGATTCCTTCGCCAAGTTTTGTGGAACGTGCTTTTGGGTTTTGGCAATCTCCTGCAGAATAGCTGTCCCATTTCTCCTAATTTCCAGAGAGAAGCATTAATTATTTTTCTGTGTGCTCCTGGGAGTCGTACACATGAAATTAATAGACAACAGCAGTAGCTCGATTCCCTAGGAAATGCTAAGTTCCGGTGGTACCAAGGACTTCTGAAGGTTGGAGACTAGATCTCAGGGGTTCATTGTCAACTGGTGTGTGTCCAAAGTTTATTTCATTCCGTTGCAGCAAATGGGTAAAGTAGATGGAAGTGTTAAAGCTATTCATGAAAATATGAAACCTGCTTTTCCACTCATAGTAGCTAATGGAAATGCTAGTAGATGTGTAAATCTGCATTGCTGGCTTTAGGGAGAAAAAGATTTAAGACAGAGACTGAAAAAAATATTAGGATATAAGCATCTGGTACTGCTGTCACTGACTCTGGCTGTCCATCTGGCAAATGAAGAAATGATGTGTGTTGTGTAAACAGAGAACTTTCAGTTTTGCCAGAAGATTGTGTTTGAGATTTGTTTTATAATTTTTAAAAAAAGTATATTCATTCATTTAATCAGTGACTGATTGAGTTCATACTATGTACCAGGTAGTATTCTAGGTCTTGTGGATTGAACTGTGACCAAAATTTAAAACAAAACAAAACAATCTTACCATAATGGAGAGTTTAAAGAACTTGTCCAATGTCACACAGCCCCTAAATGACCCAGCTGAGATTTGAACCTCGTCAGTCTGAACCTGTAACCCATGCTTTTCAATACTGACCTATAAGGCATCCCTATTATTTTTATTGCTTGCAGCTGTAACACTGTGGCATCCGATCCCATCAGATCTTGAAGGCTAAGCATGGTTGGGCCTGGTTAGTACTTGGATGGGAGGCCGCCTGGGAACACCAGGCTTGGGAAAAGGACTCAGCAACCCACTCCCAAAAAACCAGTCAGCCATTGAAAACCCTATGAATAGCAGAGAAGCACTAACAATACTATTTTACCTGATGTACATAGGGTCGCTATGAGTCGGACACTGCCTCAACAGAACCTAATAACAACAATAACTTTTTTATTAATAAACTTTATTTTAGGGTAATTTTGGGTTTGCAGAAAAATTGAGCAGACAGTATAGAGAGGGTCATATATGCTTTCTTATTGCCCCTCCCACATCAGATTTTTGGTGCAGAAACCAATGGAAAATACAGAAGATATTATTACCACAGAAAATGTCCCCTTTCCTTTTCCTGTACTTGAATTACAGTGGAGGGAACTCAGAATTCTCTTAGCCCTGTGTTATTTATTCATTCTTTGAACCAATAATAATGAGACCTCTCCCATGTATTAGGCCTCTCAAGCAAAGTAACGAATGAGCTGACATGGTCCTTACCCTAGTAGGCTTTACGGTACAGGATGAGCCCTTGCATAAATAATATAAAATAAGAATGTGTAATTACCAAAGACAGAGGTGTTAAAAGTCAACGTGGCACACGGTTTGAGCTTGAGGATTTATTTACATCCTCTGTGAGGCAGTGATGTTGAAGTGAGGAGAGGGAAAAGAATATTTTAGGGATAGAGATCCACCATATACAAAGGTACTGAGAAGCAAAGAACTGGAAGCTCTGGGAACATGAGAGTTGGGTTGATACAGGCAATGGAAAACAGGACTGGCCTGAGAGAGAGGAGACATCCAGGGGAACTTGGTATCATAGAAGTCAGGAGAAATACAGTCACAGAAGGTCAAGTACGTTTAAGATTTCCTAAGTCCATTGGTTGGAGGCAGCTTAAGATCTTTTATTTTTTGATAGCAGTATTAAGACATAGGTTGTTTTAAAAAAATTTTTTAAAGCCTTTCCAAGTGCATGTTTTGTTATGAAGGGTCATGTCCTTAAGGTTTTGAGTAGAGAAGGGTCTTTGAAGTGTGTTGACTGAATCATGGCAGTGACAGTCATTCACCTGTGCATAGATAGCACTTAGGAGCAGCCCATGGGCGCAGAGGGAGAGAGGATCGGAGCTAGAAAAGCAGGTGACACTAAGGCAGTTTTTCTTTTCTTCTTTCTTTTTTTTATTGAGTCAAGACCAATTAGAGCAAGTAAATTGCTGAGTTCAGAGAACTAGGAGAGAAAGGCTGAAAAGGCAAGTAGGAAATAACTGAGGTGGCAGAAATGTTAGAGTCTCTGTGCTCTTTGGCCTCTGTTAGCTGGAGCCTGGCTTTCTCCAAGACCATTGGAGGGAAAGGGGAGAGAGGGGGAGATACTTAGATTTGTTTATGGATTTGATAGTGAAATAAATTATATATTTTTTGGAAGCATGAAGCAAATAATTAACACGGAGCAGAGAGAAAGGGTAGGGGGTCAGGAACAAAAACCTTCAGTTATCTGCAGGCAGCCAAGGGTGGTTCTGGCGAGGGAGGAAGTGAACCTTTGATGGAAATGGTGTCAAGAATGCCATGTGGAGTGGAGTGGCATTTGAACTGATGGTCAAAAATTTATAGCGAGATCAGCAAATCAGAAGAACGCTTCATTCAAACTGAAGGTAGACTGGCTTCCAGAAACTTCCTGTCTCCAGTTTCTTGACAGTAAATGCAGAGCTGGTCTGATGGCTCTGCACTTACCAAGACCCCAGATTCTTCCTGTTGTGGTGCTCTGCTTTTTCCATCCTGTGACTTCCATTTTGTGGCAAGGCTGTGTTCCGTTCCAACCAGTGGCAAGGGAAAGGATGAAAATGGCATATCCGTCCCCCACTTTAAAGCTAGTGTCAGAGACTGGGACAGCTGGATGCATGACATGGGAAACTGAGTAGTTTAGGAGCTGAAAAGTCCAAGAACTGACTGTGGGGATGGGTGGCTGAGGTTGACATAGGAGAAAGTCACTGAGACAAGGAATCAAGGGTAGGAAAAGACATTAGATGGGTCATTCAGATTGAAGGAAGAATTAGGGGTATAAAGAGGGGGACCCATATTATTTCTGATGATTTTTAAAATTTAGAGTATCTAAATCTGGGTCCGCCTGCAGCGGTAGCCCTGTAGCATCCGATCCCGTCAGATCTCGGAAGCTAAGCAGGGTCGGGCCTGGTTAGTACCTGGATGGGAGACCGCCTGGGAACACCAGAAGCTGTAGGCTTGGGAGAAGGACCTGGCAACCCCCTCCCAAAAATCAATCTGCCATTGAAAACCCTATGAACAGCAGAGAAGCACTGACAATAGTGTTTCCCCTGTT
>VMDO01036939.1:0-14746 GCA_007922755.1 Pedetes capensis
AGTGAACAAACACAAGCTCAGAAAGAGAAACACCACATGTTCTCACTCATATGTGGGAGCTGATTCAATATTATAAGAAGGAAAAATCCTATTCAAAGGTCAGATTAAAATAAAAGGGGGGTAAAAGATAAGAATGGTGCCAATTTAAATGGTCTAGAAAATGCATGTAATTGTTCTAACAAGATAAAAACAAAGACCACAACAGGAAAAGTTTCTATCTTAAACAGAACTGGAACCCAAGGTCATATAGAAAAATATTACCAAGTAAAAGTTAGAGAAGACTTAGAGGGGGAGGGGAAGAGGCATAGGGGAGGGTAAGGGGTAACCTATATGAATAATGTTCATCAAAATGCATATATGGAAATGTCACAATGAAAAGCATGTTAGAATGAATCACATTAAAGTGTACATTAAAAATTTCCAATTAAAAAAAAAGAGGCTGCATATGATCATGAACCAATGGTACTGAAGGGCGAAGTAGAACTTGCCTTAAAGGAATTGGCAAAACACAAGATTCCAGGAATTGATGGAATACCAATGGAGATATTTCAACAAACAAATGCAACACTGGATGTGCTAGCTTATTTATGTCAAGAGATTTGGAAAACAGTTGTCTGGCCAACTGACTAGAAGAGATCCATGTTTGTGCCTATTCCCAAGAACGGGGATCCAATCAAATATGGATATTATCAAAGGATATCATTAATATCACATACAAGTAAAATTTTGCTAAAGATCATTCAAAAAGGATTGCAGCAATATATAGACAGGGAACTGCTGGAAAATCAAGCCAGATTCAGAAGAGGACATGGAACCAGGGACATCATTGCTGATGTCAGATGTGCATTAGCTGAAAGCAAAGAATACCAGAAAGATGTCTATCCATGTTTCACTGACTATAGAAAGGCATTTGACTGTGTGGATCATAACAAGTTATGGATAACATTGTGAAGAATGAGAATACCAGAGCACTTAATTGTACTCATGAGGAATCTGTACATGGACAAGGAGGCAGTCATTAGAACAGAAAAGGGAAACACTGCCTGGTTTAAAGTAAAGAAAGGTGTATGTCAGGGCTGTATCCTTTCACCTTACCTCTTTAATTTCTTTGCTGAGCGAATAATCTGGGAAACTGGACATCATAAAGAAGAACATGGCATCATGATTGGAGGAAGACTTATTAACAACCTGCATTATGCAAATAACATGGCTCTACTTGCTGAAAGTGAAGAGGATTTGACACTTTATTCATGAAGATCAAAGAATACAGCCTTCAGTATCGATTGCCTCAATATCAGCAAAACAAAAATCCTTACAAATATATCAGTACGTAGCTTCATGATAAAGGGAGAAAAGATTGAGGTTGTCCAAGATTTTGCTTTACTTGGTTCTACAATCAACACCCATGGAAACAACAGTCAAGAAATCCCAGGCATTGCCCTGGGAAAACCTGTTTAAAAGACATCTTTAAAGTATTGAAAAGTAAAGATGTCACATTGAAGATGAAGGTGCACCTGACTCATCCCATGGTATTTTCAGTTGCTTCATATGCTTGTGAAAGCTGGACATTGAACAAAGGAGACAGGAGAAGAATTGATGCTTTTGAATTATGGAGCTGGAAATAGATATTGAACATACTATGGACTGCCAAAAGAACTAACATCTGTCCTGAAAGAAGTGTAAGGAGAGTGCTCTTTGGAAGCAAAGATGGCTAGACTGCATCTGACATATTTTGGACATGTTGTTAGTAGGAATCAATCCCTAGAGAAGGACACCATGTTTGGGAGAGTGGCAGGTCAATGGAAAAAAGGAAGACCCTTAGCTAGATGAAATGATACAGTGTCTGAAACAATGGACTTAAACATAAAAATAATGTGCCTAGCACAGAATCCGGGAGTGTTTTGTTCTGTTGTACATAGGGTTGCTTTGAGTTGGACCTAACTCAAAGTTACCTAAGAACAATAACAACAGTTTTAATCTTTAGTACTTCAAAATGTGATTGTATTTGAAAATGTTTTAAAGAGATTTTTAAGATGAAATGAAGTCATTAGGGTGGGCCATAATCCTATAAAACTGATATCCTTGTAAGAAGTGGAAATGTATGAAGACATAGGAAGACGATCACCATAAGTAAGCCAAGAAGAGAGGCCTCAGAAGAAACAACCCTGCCAAAACCTTGATCTTGGACTTTCTTCCTTCAGAACTGTGAAGGAGTAAATTTCTTTTGTGTAAGCCATGCAGTCTGTGCCACTCTGTTATGGCAGCCCTAACAGACTAATGCAGTCACTAACAATACTTTATTAATGTGTATGTTGTTAGGTGCCACTGAGGTGAATCTGGTTCATAGCGATCCTGTGGACAATAGATGAAACACTCCCCCCACACTGTGCCATGTCTGGCACTAGTATCAGTGCTTCTCTGCTTTTCACAGGATTTTCAGTGGCTGATTGTTTCTGGAGTGGGCTGCTAAGTCTGTCTTCCAAGCCTACATCACCTGCTATTCCCAGGTGGTCTCTCATCCAAATACTAACCAAACCAACCCTGCTTAGCTTTGGACTGACGGGATCAGAATCCAGAGTGGTATGGCTACAGGCATTAATGTCTATATGTGTTTTAATAGCCTACTTCAGTGCTGTCCTTAAGATTGTCCTCTCCCTTACAAAGGCATTGTCGACAGTTGTATTTGATATTGATAGACCTATAAATGATTTCTTATCATTATCACATGCTGAGGCATATAATGATGTTGTACAATTCTTCAAGGTAAAAATATCTCCTCCTAGGCATACTTTTTCCTATAGGATAAAATTTGAGTTCTTCATTTTTTGGAGACCTAAGCACTAATTAATAGCCTTTAAGGATATTATTTTCTACAAAGGTTTAATTAAGATTGTTTCAAAGCAATTCATAAATCAACATAAAAATCTCTGGTTTTATATAGCTAGTTATCAGCTGCTAAGAGCTGTTCAAATATGCTAGAATTTTAACTTCATCACAACACAGCATTTACTTCTTGAACCATACATTTTTACTTTATTATAGTCTATCAGGTGTGAATTTTTTGTCTTGGTTTATATGCATAAATCTTGCCTGCCTGATGAGCTTCTTGAGGATTCATCTTTTTGAGTCATGTCTGGTTAACAAATTGTAATCAGTGCATCTGCAGGCAGGTAGCAAGTGCATATTAAACTAAATTGTGATTTTCCAATTTAGATATTTTGGATACATTTTCTCTTTACATCTCATGATTGAAACACTGTTGAAACCAGTATGGAGAGTGCTGTTTTCTCTGCTTTTTTTTTTTTTATATATATATTGTCTGTTTGATTTTCTCCAGGGGATAGTTTTTCTTCAGTCCTTAAGAACTCTGCTATCTACATGGACTTGCCAGTAGTTGTGGATTAGCACCCACAGGTCTAATCAGGGACAAAGTGTTGTGTCCTACTGGCTTCATGGGAATGCTTCCTAACTACCTTTCTTTTAATGGCTCCATTCGTGTGTAATGCAGATTCATGTATATCTTGAACATATGTTATTTTGAATTGATTTTAAAGCAAAATTCAATAAACTTGGCTTTTGTTTTATCATTATTTATTTTTTTATGATACTGCGAGGCTGAACCTGGGTTCTTGCACATACTTTGTAAGTGCTGTGCCACTGAGCTGTACCCCAGACCCTTTTTTATTTTTTAAATTGAGACAAGGTCTCACCAAGTTATACAGGCTGCCTCTGCCCTTCAACCTGTGGTCCTCCTGCCTGTACCTACCTCTACTCGGGAGGTAGAAGTAGGAGGATCACGAGGTCCAGGCCAGCCTGGGCTACATAGTAAGAACTTAACTCAAAAAAAAAAAAAAAAAAAAAAGCCAAACAAAAAGTAGAGAGAAGAGTACCATAAACCATGTGCCTAGCAGCCAGCATTAGTAACCTTCTGCCTCATGCTTTGCTGGTTTCATCTCTCCTCCAACTTATTTATATTTTTTAGGAAATATTAAGTAAAAAATTCAGAACCAGATGCTGTGCACACACCTGTAATCCCAGTGACTTGGGAGGCTGAGACAGGAGTATTGTGAGTTTGAGGCTAGAGGCTGCCGGTGCAGCAAAGCAAGACTCTACCTCAAGATATAAAATTTTAAAAGGGTAAGGATTCTGGAATTACAGCTCAGTGGTAGAGCACTTGCCTTGCATGCATGAGATCCTGGGTTCAAATCCCAAGCACTGAAAAACAAACAAAACATAAAACCGTTTTTCATTTTCTTTTTTTACATATATCATTTCAACCATAAGTCCTTAAGTGTGTATCTTAACAGATAAGCACTTTACATTTTTAAAAATTCAAATGAGTATGAAACAACCAGAGTTCAAAGAAATGAATTTAAAAGGTTCCAACTTAACAGTTGGTGAATGGTTTGGTTTTTATCCCCAAGTTTGGTGGATTTTTTTTGTTTTGTGCTTTGGTCTGTAAGTGCTTTAACTATGGGTTGGTTTTTCATTGCTGTGATGAAATATCTGAGCAAAACAATTTAAGGAAGGAAAGATTTATTTTGGTACACAGCTTCAGCAGTTCCCATCCATCATGGTGGGAACCGTGTAGTGGAGCAGAGCGCTCACCTCAAGTTGGCCAGGAAGCAGAAGAGACAATGTCTGTGCTGTTGGGCTTTCTTCTTTTTCCTCTTTTATTCCATCTAGGCCCTCAGCCTGTGGGATGGTGCCATCTGCACTCAAGGTGGGTCTTCATCCTTGTTGTAGTTGTTGTTGTTAGGTGCCATCAACTCAGGTCCAATTCATAGCGACTCTTTGTACAACAGAATGAAACCCTCCCCAATTTTGTGCCAGGCACACGATCTTATTTATGTTTAAGCCCATTGTTGCAGACACTGTCAGTCCATCTAGTGGAGGGTTTTCCTTTTTTTCCTTGACCTAACATTCTCCCAAACAATCTCCTCCAGGGATTGGTCCCTCCTGACTACATGCCCAAAATACATAAGACACAGTCTAGCCATCCTTGCTTCCAAAGAGCACTCTGATGGCACTTCCTCTAGGACAGATCTGTTGGTTCTTTTGGCAGTCCATGATATATTCAATATTCGTCTCCAGCACTATAATTCAAAAGTATCAATTCTTCTCCTGTCTCCCTTGTTCAATGTCCAGCTTTCACAACCATATGATGTGATCGAAAATACCATGGCATGAGTCAGACGCACCTTCGTCTTCAATGTGACATCTTTACTTTTCAATACTTTAATCTTTTGCAACAGCTTTTTCCAAAGCAATGCATCTTTTGATTTCTTGACTGCTGCTTCCATGGGTATGGATTGTAGAATCAAATAAAGCAAAATCTTAGCCTCAATCTTTTCTTCATTTATTGTGAAGTTGCATACTGACCCAGTTGTAAGGATTTTTGTTTTGTAGATGTTTATCCTTTTTTTGAAATGCCCTAATAAACACACTTAGGGGTGTGCTTTACTGATTTCCTAGATGCTTCTAGGAAACTTGTCTAAGCAAGTTGATGATCAAGATTAAACATCACCAATCAGAAGCATTTAAAAATCAGCCCATCATCGTCTCCTTTCTAAAAACAAAGTGGCAGAGTAAATAATGTGGATGCACCTAATGCATAATTTCATGTATTCTTAGAATATGTCACAATATACTTGTACCTTCTCCATGCCAGGCTCCAGGTGGTAGGAATGAGTATAGGTGTCCAATAAAATTTATTTTTTATGTGATGAATATTTTCCATTTCTTTTATAAGGGAAAAATGATGGAATGTCTTGCATTATATTCTAAGATACGACTCAGAAACCCTGCTGCTAATGGTGAGATTGATATTCTACTACTCTAGTTCTGAGCCTACCTTTCAATACTTTGAATAAGGGAAATCATTCCTTATAACTTCCAGCAGATAATCTTTTTTTTCCCATTGATCTTCTTTCAAGGCTTCCTTTATGAGACCTTTTAAGCTTAATAGAAGCCAGTAGTCTTCAGCCAAATCAAAGCTTACTTTGGCTGTTGTGAGACTTAGATATTTTTTCAAAAGAGATTAGGGAAGAGGCAGTTACTGCCATGTGCTTTGCTAGGCTGTACTAAACCAGAATTAGTCACCTTAGCATTTAGAATATGTGAGAGGAATGGGAAAGCATACAAGGTAGAACTGGTTAAGAAGAACCTAGGAAAATCATCTGGCACTTTTCCTTTGTCATATATGAATATATTTCATTTGTAATCTGTACAACTAGTGTTTTCCTATTTTACCATTATATCTTTTCTACTATTTATTTTAATGCTGAAATTATCCCTTATTTGGTCACTAGGAGCTCCTTCACGATGGTCTGTAGGTCCTTTTGACATGTTCCCATTATTTGTTGAGCATAATTGTGCTTTTGGAAAAGCAGATTCTACTTCCATTTTGCTCTTTGTCTAAAGATTTCTAGAAATTCTGATTAATTGGTAAGCCATAGCCATCTCAAGTTAAAATAAACTGACAGTCCCCCAGATGTACATTCACTACTTGTCGTCATTCTCGTGGAATTAGAGGAGGCAAAAAGATGACCTCTATTTTATACCAGAGGTTTCATCAATATTAACTTTAAAACTTTCTATGTATTGCTTTTTATTACTTTCTGACTGTGCCTACAATGAAGAGATAAGATTAACATGTAAAATATTATACCAGTTGGCCTTCCTGGTTGAAAACACTGCCTTCCATTTTGTATCTAGCTGTAGTTTTTTTTGCTTTGTTTTGTTTTGTTTTGTTTTTTCAGAGAAGGATGTGGCAATCCCCTTCCAAGGCAACCCCAAAACAATCAGCCATTAAAAACCCTAGGAGGGTCACTATGAGTCGGACACAACTCAATAGCACCTAACAACAAACAACAAGATAGATTTTTTAAGACTAGCCTTCTTACCATTAAAATAACATTTAAATTATAAAATAGCTTTCCTTGGACTGATTGTGATTTTGAGGTATGTGGTTGTTTGTCCAGTGAATTTTTTTTGTCCAGTATTTGCTCAAAACTCCAACTGAGTAAGCTCTTAATCATGCAGAAGCAGGTAGTAAACAGGGTAGGGTGGGTAAACCAGAAAGCACCTGGAACTTTTCCTTCTGCATGTAGTATCATATCAGAACCACTTCAGAAAGCCAGTCCTTTTCTTTAAAGTTTTCAAAGAGAAATACTTATTCATTCAGTATTGTATTTTTTATTTTTATTTTTAATTAACATATAATAGAATGGATTTCATAATGGCATTTTCACAGAGCTGTATGATGTATTTTGCTCTTACTCACTCCTTCCTCCTTACTCTCCCTTGTTTCTCCCTCCTGTGTCGTGCTTTGCCATCCCTCTTTTACTTTCAAGTTTCATACATACATTTTTCGTTTTGTTTTATTTTCCAATTTATCTTCTGCATATGAGAGAGAACTTGTGATATTCATTCATATAAAAGAATTTTCTCAGGAAGAACTGTAAGCCAGGGGCTGTGTTCAACTCTCTTTAGCTATCAGGAGTCTGGAACAGACTCTCCATCTTTTTTTGACTTTCATAGCTTTGTTACTTGTGTCAGTTTCTAGCCAGTTATGTAGTAGAATGTCTCTCTGAGTTTATCTGACAGTACCTCATGATTAGGTCTAGGATATATGTATAGCTGGAATATCATACACTTGCTCATGTTGTGGTTGTTCTCAACACATCCACTTTGTCAAAGAGAGTGTAATTTTAGTTTGTTCTATTACTGGTAATGCTCACTCTGATCATTTGACTAAGGCAGTTCCTGCAAGATTCTGCATGTAAAGTTGTTCTGTTCCCCTTTATGATTAGGAAATATTTTGTGGAGAATACTTTGAAGTTATGTCAACATTCCATTCCTGATCAAACTTGCAATTTATTTCATTTGTGTCTATGTAGACTCATGATTTCCTGTTACATTCAATAATATATACTTGACTATCACTGTTTTAATTGTGAAATTATCCTCTGCTGGCCACTGGGAACTCCTTCAGGGTGGTTCTGTGTCCTGTTCTCATGTTCCCATTATTCTTTGAGTATAACTTGCTTTTGGAACAACAAGGTATTACAGGCTTTTTTTTGTATTCCCAGGTAACCCAGGTTCTTTTTAGTATGCAATAATATTATGAAGTCAAGATCTACACAGTAGGTATGGCCATTGCTCCTGAGGTACCTACCATTGTTTATAAGTCCCCTCAACAGACAGAGCTAGGGGGTACATGGTGTGAACACACATGCACATATGCACCTTTATTTTTTAAAACTATATCCCTAAAAATTCTGACTTTGCACTGTTGCCTCCACTTCCAATCCAGCACCACAGAGTTCATTCTGGTTCTCTCTCTGTTATTATAACTCTCTTTACTGAACAGTAACAAGTTGGATCCTAGCTTATTTGCTGCTGTTATTGTTGTCATTCAAGCCTGTAGAGTTGGGTCCAACTCATAATGACTGATTGGGGATTATTTCTTTGGGAGGAGATTGCCACATCCTTCTTCCATTTTTGTGGTGCTAGGGATCAAACATGGGTCCTCAAAAAGTGTGGAGCAATACTCTACCAACTGAGCTAAACCCCAGCCCAGCATATTTGATAAGTCCGTCTATATGGGCCAAGTCTGCCATTTCTGCAGTCACCCCTGAATTGTGTGGACATATTCCTCAACCTCCTGTAACTTCATGGCAGATCATGCCCTCCCATGGGTGCTTCCCTCATTCTACCTGGGCTCTAGCACACCCATGACAGCCCACCACTCTGTAAATGCCCTCATCCCCCTTGCTATGCTCTGGCACAACACACAGGGTCCTCCTTTTCCATGGTTATCCTCCTCACATCTTAGACCAAGTCTCCTCACTCAAGGCCACCCTGCACTCTGTTTTCAGGGATTTGGATACAAAGGAAAATTGGATCACTGAAGAGTACTCAAGAATTTACTCTAGAAGCCAGGCATGGTAATGCACACCTGTAGGCCTAGCTACTCGGGAACCTGAAGCAGGAGGATCACTTGATCCCAGGAGTTGGAAGCTAGAAACATAGTGAAACCCCATCTACAAAAAAAGGAAGGAAGGAAGGAAGGAAGGAAGGAAGGAAGGAAGGAAGGAAGGAAGGAAGATCAAAAGAAACTAGAGCAGAGGTTCTCCAAATGCATTCCCTAGACCTAGCATCTCAGCAGCTCCTACAACCTACTTAGAAATGCAGATCTTAGCCTCTATGTCAGACCTACTGAATCAGAAACTCTGGGAACGGGACCCAGCAATCTGTCTTTTAACAAACCCTCCAGGAGATTCTGAGGCATACTAGTGTTTGACATGAGTCGGTCCCCAATTACTTTCCACTCTGCAGCAAGGTTACCTGTGGTATCATGAAGCCACTGTGGTTGTCAAGGCCTTAGGACCTTTCTTAGGACTTTGGAGCCATCCCTAAAATTAAGATCTTTCACCTGCCTTTGTGCTAGAATATCTATCCAGTTCAGCCTGGAAAGCCCAATCATCTAGGGAAAAAAAAAAGAAAAAGGAATTTTAGAACAATTAAACTTTGCTTTGTCTTTCTGGTTTAGAAACATTTTTATTTATTTATTTATTTATTTATTTATTTATTTATTTTATTTATTTATTTTTTTTCTGGTACTAGAGGTTGAACCCAGGGCCTTGCAGTTGCATACTGTGCAAGTGCTGTACCACTGAGCTGAACCCCTGGTCCATTTTTTTTCTTTTACTTTTTGAGACAGGGTCTCACTCAATTATGTAGACTGCCTCAGATCTCATACTTGCAATCCACCTGTCTCTGCCTCCCTAGTTGCTGGGATTACAGATGTGCGCCACCATGCCTGGCTAGAAACCTTTTCATTAAAGCTTGATAGTTAGAAAAACTTAAAGTAGGAATCAGAGAAGGTAACATCAATATCAAAGTAATGGAACATTTACAGCAGGGGTGTCTAACCTTTTGGCTTCCCTAGGCTGTTTCAAGTAAAGAGAAATTTTCTTGGGCTATACATAATTTATGTAATATAGTTAGTGCATATACATAACAAGGAGAGTCATGAAGAAAATAAACACTAAAAACCACATGATTTTAAAAGATTTTGTGTGGCCTCATTACTAGCCTCCTTATGCTGCATGTGGCCAATAGGCAGAGGGTTGGATATGCCTGGTGTGCAGTTTTTATTTACATATTTTACATCAACTTGTATCTGATGTAAGAATATACGGTAAATGAACTGTTACTCTCCTGTACTTGACTATGTTTTTTGCAGTATCATATATCTCACAAATTTGACTTCTGTGTGGACATAGAAGTTTATCTTTCATGTGGTTAAGACAAACTCTGAAGTAAATAAAACTATTTGACAAAAAAGCCTTACCGCTTGTTCTTGAGTGACATAAGCACATAATGAAAACTGTGCTTATACTAGGGAGCAGGGTGTAGTTAACTTCAGTATCTCAGTTTTCACCTCCAGGGAGTATGTCCTTCATTTAGATTCCTGGGCCAGATATATCTTATATCCTTTAGCTTCTCTGTCATCAAAAAGGAGTAATTTTGACATAGTACCTGAATGAAAAAAACACTTTCCATTCCCAAAATCTAAAGTCCTTGGATGCACAGAGGAAATAGGTAATCTTTAGCAAGTTCTGGTTTGTCCTTTCCAATTTTAGTAATGAAAGAAATATAGATATACCTCACTATCCAAATGTAGGAACCGTGGTGTTTTGGACAGAGGTACTGTGTGTTTATATACTTCACCCCAAAAGGTCTCTTGCCAGGTTCTGCAGGCTCAGTGTCCAATTCTGGGTGTATCTGATAATTTTCACAGCGTTTCTTGTAAAAAAATATATAATTAAATTGTATTGAAATATTAAATTAGATCCCTCCTCCCCACCCCTCCTTTTCTCCATCTACCCTTAGTTTAATTAGTTCCACAGTCCTTTCTCCACCTGTGGAGGGAGGTTGTGGCATTGGAGTGACTGATGAGTGTCCCCTCAGTTCCCTGCATTTCCTGCTGAACATTTTCATTCATTATGTGTGATACTGGAATTGTGGAAGACAGCAATAGGCTAGGCCTCAAAAGCCCTTACTCCCACTGGTTATATTGACATTTCCTTAGTAAATTATTATAGTGGGGAATTTATTAGGGAAAGCATCATTTCAAAATGTTAACAGGAGCTATAAACTGTCATTTGCTGCTCTCGGCTGACATTCAAACAGCTGCAGTCTGGGAGTGAGTTTCTACTTTCATTGCTAGGGAAGTTTTTCTAACTTCATTCCCATAGAAATGAGGAGGACTGGATGGGTGGAAGGGAAGTAAATGTTGAAACACACATTTCCCCATACCCTATTTTTCCTGCCTCCCTGCAGTCTCCATAGAAATGGGACATAAATGCTGCCTACCCAGACTTTGGAGAGCAGTTGTTTGAGCGCACTGCAATACACAGACCTAGACCTTAAAGAGGCACATGCAGCCAGCTGGCCTTACAGCTTTTCCTTCACCTATATGTGGCCAACCATAACTTCCAGTATTTCCTCATTTGATCTACTCTATACATAAAAAATGACTCAATATTGTTTCTAGTTTTTAGAGTCAATTTGACACCTTTTTCCCAAAATGAGAATTTTCTCTCTCTCTCTCACACTCTCTGTCTCTCTGACTCTCTGTCTGTCTCTCTGTTTCCTTTTTTCTTTTTCTTTTGAGAAGGTATCTCCTTTTTGTTAGGTATATATTTATTCTTCACATGTGAAGAATTTAGCATGCATATTGTTTTTACTTTCTTACATTTGTTCCCTCCACTATTAAAGAAATGAATTTTGATTTAAGGAACCTTCCAACTGTGTAGCATAAAAAAACTCCTCCAAGAGTCTTATTCTTACACATTATGTTAGAAATTGCCCCACAGAGCAGAGGTAATTATTGGCTCTGTCAAACATATCAGGGAAAACTGCCATTGTAATTGGCTATCATAATTTTCTCACTTAGGTAACAGAAATGCCCTGCGTTAAGTAGATTTCTATGTTTCTCCACTCACCAGCTCCATGTCATCACCTATCTCTCGTGCGACCCACAGCCCAGAAAATATGTGGGCATAGTCTTCATCTCCTTCTTTCATTTCAGTACTTTAACTACTAACCATTTAAACCACAAGACATTTAGTATATACTTATCTGAATAAATTGGCTTTAGGCACCTACTATGTGTTCAGCTTTGTGTTACGGTAAACTTGTTGTTGTTAGGTGCCATTGAGTCATGTCCAATTCATAGTGACCCTATGCACAACAGAACGAAACACTCCTTGACACTGTGCCATGCCCAGCATTATTGTCAGTGCTTCTCTACTATTCATAGGATTTTCAATGGCAGATTGTTTCAGGAGTGGATTGACAGGTCCTTCTCCCTAGCCAGAAGGACCTGGTGTTCCCAGGCAGTCTCCCAACAAGGACTAACCAGGCTGACCCTGCTTAACTTCCAGGATCAGGAGGGATCAGATGTTAGGGTGTTCTGGCTGCAGACAGGTTGAAGTAGATACCAAGTTTAAGGAAGAGTTTTTTTGCCTTAAGGCATCCCAGTGGGTTTAGGAAAATTTATACCCCAGGAAATGCTCATCAAAGCAATGTTTATTAAATGTGTTGTTATTGTTGTTGTTGTTAGGTGCCATTGAGTAAAGTCCAACTCATAGCGATACTCATAGGGTTTCCAATGGCTGATTGTTTGGGAATTGTTTCAGGAGTGGGCTGCCATGTCCTTCTCCAATTTTTGAGGTGCTGGTTATTGAACCCAGGGTCTCAGTACAGTACAGCGCTCTATCAACTGAGCTAAACCCCAGCCCCATTATAAGTGTGGTATAAATGTGTAGTATAGTCTAATTCTAAAGATGTTCAAGGTGGGGAGGGATCACTTGGCCTAACTGAAATGACCAGGAAAGACTTTAAAGCCTTCTCTTTTACTGGTTCCCTTCTTTCTTTTCTTTTTTTTTTTATTAGAAATTTTTAATGTACATCATAATGTGATTCATTCTGACATGCTTTTCGTTGTGACAATTTTCATATATGCAATTTGATAAGCATTATTCATATAGGTTACCCCTTACCCTCCTCTATGTTTCCCCCTCCCCCCCTTCCTATTGGTTCCCTTCTTTCCATTTCTACTGTCAGTGTTTTCACAAAGGCCTTTGTTTCTGATCTATTTTCATAACTTCCTAAAGGTTCTTTCAATTGCTAACTTTTCAGTTGTTTAGACTTCCTGTTTAGCAAATATACCGTTTCCAGATTAACATTCTTAAAAGCAGTTTGATTCTTTTACTGCCCCATTTTATTCATTGATTGATTGATAGATTGATGTTATACTGGGGATTGACTCAGAGCCTCATACCTGTGAGGCAAGCACTGTAAGCACTGAGCTACAGCTACAGCCCTACTGTCCAATTTAAAAACTTCAGTGACTTCTTAACATTATCAACACATTGTTTTAAAAATATTCTGCCTTACAAATCTTATAAGCTACCGAAACAATTAAAAATATTTAGCCATTTTTAGTTTTTTTCATATTCCAAATTGTTTCTCATATCCAGGATAGGTACAAACATCTGTTAAAACCATGTGCCTTTTTTTATTTCAGAAAATGTTTGGTCACTAAGCTAGCAGCTACCAAAATAGGTTCATACTTTCAAGTGACAGCAACCTAGATGAGCTACAGTCTGGCTCCAGTATATTCCTTACAGCTGCTCCATAGTCGCCTTACACCAGGGATACCTAGCTCCTTGCTCAGACAAACATAACTGCTTAGAGGATTTCACAGATCCATACTTTTTCTTTAGCTTTGTGCCTTTGCCTTCAGAAGTTACCTTTTGCTTCCTTTATGGAATAAGGAAAGAAATAAGCAGTAATGAGTTGTTCTCTTCATCTGGAACATCTTGACCCTCTCTGTACTACTCTACTCTACTGTACAGATTTCTGTGGAAATATCTCAGCATATACACTGTGTTTTAAAGCACATTAATGTGGAATGGGTATAGTACTCTAATATGGGTATACAGGTAATTGGTTGGCATTGGAAAGTCCTAATTAGGAGATAACTACTGTAAGTTTAATCTGCTTATACTTAAATCTACACCACAAGGTTTTCTAATCAGTGTATGTTGTTGCTATTAGGTGCCATTGAGTCAGATCCAACTCATAGCAACCCTATGTACAGCAGGGACTCAGTAGAAATTATCCAGTTGGTTGCCATACAAAGACACATTGGCATTGTGATCCATAGCAGAGGAAAGTAGTACTGTACAGAAATTCAGACTTCAATGTATTTGCTGTTCTTTCCAAATCTGGCTCTAGATGATAACCATGAATAAATATGGAGGGCAATTGTTCATTGTTTAATCTATTTTCTAGCCAATTTGAGGCAGTATATGTAAATTACCAAGCAGATAAAAAGGTTAAACTGACAACGGAAGACTGGGAGAAAAAATAAAAGGGGCTCAGCCGTAACAGATTTTTAAAAAATAAAGTAAAGCATGCAGTGCTAGTAGAGTAGTAGTATAGTAGCTCAGTGTTTCTTTGCTATCTTACTGCAGCAATACATAGACAGGGAATTACCGGAAAATCAAGCGGGATTCAGAAGAGGGCGGGGAACTAGGGACATCATTGCTGATGTCAGGTGGATATTAGCTGAAAGCAGAGAATATCAAAAAGATGTCTATCTATGTTTTATTGACTACGCAAAAGCATTTGATTGTGTGGATCACAACAAATTATGGATAACACT
>VMDO01036940.1:0-14677 GCA_007922755.1 Pedetes capensis
CAAGGAAACCAGTTTTCTTCTATTTAGTGAAGTATTGAAGGTCTTAGACACTGTAATAGGAAAAAACTATATACTATGCTAACAAAAAGTTACAAAAGAAACAAAATAAATTATTTGCAGGTGATTTGATTATTTATTTAGAAACATTTATCTCTACTGGGAAAATCTAAAAGAGTATGTTGAAAAATTATTGAAATGACTAAAACAATTTAGCAAATTTGACTAATACCAGATAACTATACAAATGGCAACCACAAGCCTTTCACTTTTACTTTAGCCACAAGAAGATGCACCCTAACAAGAAAAACAAAATAAGCAAAAATAGATAAAGTATAAAGTCGTTGCTTTCCGTAAGCCTATCAGAGAATTATGGTCACGAGATAACCAGCTGCCATGGTGTGAATATGGTTTGTCCCCATTAAGAGTCACGCTCAGGCTTAGTTCCTCAGTGCAGCAGTATTGTGGGTTGGGGCCTAGTGGCAGGTGTTTGGGTCATGGGAATGCAGCCCTCATGGGTGGATTAATGCTTTTCCCTTGGGATGGATTAACTATGGTATCCATGAAAGGGCATGGGAAAAAGAATCACAGTGCTATAGCCATAACACAAGCAAGTAGGAATCAGCTAAAGCTGTTTTTAAAAGTCCCAGAAGCCACTTTCCAGACATGCAAGTCTGGAAATGTGGGTGCAGTTGATCAAAGGGAGTTTATACTCACAGGTGAGCACCATGGGCTTCCTTTGAAGGTTTATGACAAAGACTAGGGTAGGCAGCAGAGCAGACAGCCCACTGGGGGTGTAGGTGGCTTGAGAGATCAGAGAATGGGAGGAAACAGACTAAAGCACCACCTCATTTCTGGAACTTTCCTTCTTAGGAAGCCAAAGCTTTACTCCAAAGATGGCTGAGTGTCAGATACTCTTGCATGCAGGCTTCCAAAGGGCTAATCAGGGTATTTAAGGGGGCTGGCACTGAAGTTCTGCCTCCCTCCTCCCTGCACCTATCTCCCATAGGAAGCAAAAGCTTTAAGATACTGTGAGGGAGGGCAAAGACACTCGTGTACCAGAGCACAGGTAATGACCCTCTATAAAAGAGTGAAGGATAACACAACTCTTGGCCCATTAAGGAGGGTCGGGAAGCTGTCTTGGTCCTAAAATTCTAAGAGAGTCAGGCAGAATTTATTTTACCACTTGGGGGAAGAGCAAGAAATTCCCATCCAAGATCTAACTGCCTAGATAAAGCAGAATTTGTTTGCTGCAAGATGTAATTTCTATTAATAGTTATTTCCCCCCTTAATGGAACTTGACCAGCTGAGTCCAACATTCAAATGGAAGAACAAAAGCTGAGAAAAGCCTTCTGGATGGGGTATTCACAAGTGTTATATAGAGTGATTGAGTCAGTGTGACACAGAGAAGACAAAGACATCAGTGAAATAGAAGAGCCCAGAAACAGACCAATGCAAATACACAACAGTGATATATCACAGTATCATGTTGCAGATCATTAGAGGAAAGGTGGGGCATGGATGGACATTCGCTTATCCATATTTTTAAAAAATTGAAAGAAATCAGTTTCCCACTTCACACTATGCACAAAATCAGTTCTACAAAGATGGAAAATTTTAAAAATGAAAAGCAAAAGATCAAAGCTATCACAAGATAGAGGAGAACAGCTAAATAAATTGTGGTATATTCATGTGAATGAATTATAAATATATATATCAATATGGAGCAATTTTAAAAGCATGTGGAATAACTATATAAATATGGACTGGTCTGGAAAGTCATGATTGCTGTCATGAGTTGATCTGGAATGCCATATATACAAAAGCCAGAAAATATAAAAGAATTCTAGAGATCACTGATGCTCATCTCAGAGACAGAAAGTTCTACAATCTTCATGAAAAAAATACTGTTAACATTTCTTATGTCTGATTTCCATCTTCACCTCTACCTCCAGGTGAGCTGCCTCATAGTGCGTGGTATTGTTAGCAACTGGACAAGACGTGTACTGACAGATCAATACACAGAAACACAGATTTCAACTGGTAGAAGAATAGGGCCTGTCCCTTTGGGACAGAGTAAATATTTTAGTTTGCTGAGGCCACTAAACAAAATACCATAAATTGGGTAGTCTATAAACAACTGAAATATATTTCTCACAGTTCTGAAGGACAGGAATTTCAAGATCAAGATGTCGGCTGTTTTTGTTTTTTTTTTCTTTTTCAGTACTTGGGGGTTAAACCCAGGGCCTCCCACTTCCTAGGCAAGTGCACTACCACTGAGCTGCACTTCCAGGCCCTTTACATATATATATATATATATATATATATGTATATATGCCTGCAGCCATGGCCCTGTGGCATCCGATCCCGTCAGATCTCGGAAGCTAAGCAGGGTCAGGCCTGGTTAGTACCTGGATGGGAGACCGCCTGGGAACACCAGAAGCTGTAGGCTTGGGAGAAGGACCTGGCACCCCCTCCCAAAAATCAATCTGCCATTGAAAACCCTATGAACAGCAGAGAAGCACTGACAATAGTGTTTCCCCTGCTGTACAGAAGGTCGCTATGAGTCGGATACCGACTCGACGGCACCTAACAACAACAACAATAACTATATATATATATATATATATATATATATATATATATATAAATTTTAAGCTAAGGTCTTGCTAAATTGCACAGGCTGCCTCTGGCCCTAGACCTTTGATTCTCCTATCTCAGCCTCCTGGGTTGCTGGCATTACAGGTATGTGCCATGGTGCCCACCTTGTCAACAGATACTATGTCCAATAAGGTGGCATTTTCTTGTTCATTGATAGTGCCTTTTATGTGCTTTTACACATTGATGGGCCCAGTGAGCACTCAGGGGTCTCTTTTACAAGGACACTAATCCCATTCTTAAGGACAGAGTGCTCATGACCTAATCAATTTCCAAAGGCCACCTCCTAGAACCATAACCTTGGGTATTATAATTTCAATTTAGGAATTTTGTGGATACACATTTAGACCATAGCAGTGAGTTTCTGGTAATTTGAAATTGTTCCTTTTGTTATTGTTAGATTTGGCTGTTACAGAATTCAAATTGTTCTTAAAAAAGAGTTTTTAGGCCATGGAGGTTACTTTAAAGGTAATTAGCTCCTGCCAACATCTTAGAAATAAGTATTCCTGAGAATCCTATATACCATATCATGTATTATTTCATGAAACATGGCCCCTGGTACATGAGAGGTGTTTGTCTCTAGGACATAAGATAATTGTCATGTGAGTAAGCATTGTAGATAAAAAGTATTCCATGTATCCATGACATTTTTGGCACTCAAAATTTGGAACACACATTTCTATAGCTTAGATTGATGATGCTGATATAAATGGTACTACATTTCTAAAATTGGAGCATTATGCAAGACAATTTGAAATCTATAAATGTATTTGGCCTTGTAGGATATAAAAACAGGACTCTTTTGGTTTAATTATTTGTTTTTTTCACACAGTGTCTCACTCTATCCGTAGCTGGCCTGGAACTCGCTATGTAGTCCAGGTTGGCCTTGAAATTGGGGCGATCCTCCTGTCTCTGCCTCCCAAGTGCTGAGATTACAGGAATGCACCACCACACCCAGATAAAAAACAACTTACTCTGTTGGACCAAGAAAATTACTCAAAAAAGTAGATTAAAATTTAGAATTTAAAAACTACTATGCAATCTAATGGGCTGGGATTTAGCTCAGTTGGTAGAGCACCGCTCTGTAGTCTCTGAGGTCCTGAGTTTGATTCCCAGCATCCCCAAAATGGGAGAAGGACATGGCAATCCACTCCTGAGGCAATCCTGAAACAACCAGCTTCTGGAAACCTTATAAGGGTTGCTATGAGTTGAACATGACTCGACAGCACCTAACAACAACAACATGCAATCTAAATAAGTGTGAGGCAAATCACTAGTTACCTGAAGTGTATCACTTTTCCTTGGTGAATAACATGGAATTTTTTGCTCCGTGTAGTGTCCTGAGGTGAATTCAGAGGTAGATAGGCAAAAAAGAGCATTTCTTTGGGGGATAAATACTGTGGAGCAAGTGCAGTCTCAAAGCCCAAATCAGGTAGCTGAACAGGAGAAAAGAAGATATTGTACTTAAAATACTTTACAATTCAGTTATGATATAATTCAAATAACAAACTTGTTTTCAGTTCCTATCGAAACAATACAGTTTGACTTATCAGTTAGAACAATATATCAATGAGATCTCTTTGAATATCCATATATGGGCAAGGGAAAATGTATTTTTCTGTTGAAGAAGAAAAGAAATCCTGATGACTAAGTTTAAAATTCCTGTGCTCTTTATAGAAGAGTGCAATGAAAAAGTATACAGAGACTGGATTTTCCTTGTGTGTGTCAAGAGTTGGGAGGCATAGATTTTATAATTGGGTTCTTATCCAGAGTTTTACTTAGTTAGGAAGGGGCCTGTGAAGAACCCTTCACAGTAGCACTTCCCTTGAGTGCTACTGCTTATGTTCTGTGCCTCAAGTGTCAGAATCTCCTGACTCCAGACTCTGTTGGCATAGCCCTTTCTCACTTCCTCTGACTCAGACTTTCCCTTGTACTTACCTGTGGCCTAGATTTCTGACCTGTAAGTCTTATTTTCAACACATACCTCTTTAATCCTGAGCCTGTCCAGCACTGGGAACTTTTAGGGGCAAGTAGAAAGGGAGGTACTAGCTCCAAAGGAAATGTTGGAGTTGGCTCTGTTGCTAGGAGACAAGGAGTGGGTAATAGATAGTACAGACTATTTGGGAGCACACCCATCAAGTAGTGTTGCCAAGGCCCATTTTCTGTTATGCTTTTTATCTCAGTCTCTGTAGTCAGGAGAGACCAATACCTGGAGAAAGACATCATGTTTGGGAGAGTGGCAGGCCAGTGAAAAAAAAGGAAAACCATCCACCAGATGGATTGACACAGTGTCTGCAACAATGGGCTTAAACATAAATAAGATTGTGTGCCTGGCACAGAATTGGGAAGTGTTTTGATCTGCTGTACATAGGGTCGCTATGAGTTGGACTCAACTGGATGGCACCTAACAACAACAACAACAACAACAACTGAGAAAGGGAGAGAACAGGAAATAGGGTGGCTAAAAGGACAGGTCCTAGAGCCAGTTACCTCAGATAGATACCCATGATGGTTAGCCTTCATTGTCAATTTGATTAGATCAAGAGGCCTGGGATTAGAGAAGCACATCTCTGTACTTTTCCATGAGGGCATTTCCAGAGAGGACTGACAGGTCCAGGCCTAATTGAGGAAGAGACTCATCCTGAAGGTGACCTGGTATGATCCAGTGGGCAGAGCCCTGTAAGGAGGAAGTGAGGAGGAGGAAGGAAGGAGGAGGAAGGAAGTACATGCATGGGACAGGCTTAAAAACTCTTCCAGAACTTGGCATGGTGGCTCATTCCTGTAATCCTAGTGACTCTGGATGTGGAGGCAGGAGGATCCCAAGTTCAAAGCTAGAGGCAGCCTGTGTAGTTTAGCAAGACCATATCTCAAGATAAAAATAAAAAATAAGCTGGGAGTGCAGCCCAGTGGTAGAGCACTTGCAAAGTATGCATGAAGCCCTGGGTTCTCTCTTTTCTCTCTTCTCTCTTCTCTCTTCTCTCTTCTCTCTCTCTCTCTCTCTCTCTCTCTCTCTCTCTCTCTCTCTCTCATTGCCACTGCCTGGGGACAACTGACAACAGTTTCATTAGTTTCTATGTGGATTCAACAAGAGACTTTCCAGGATGCTTCCAGATCTTAGCATTGGAGATGCTTTAGGTTTCCAATTCTTGAACTGAGTGGCTACCAGTCTCTCTACAGGCACAGCTTATTCAGTTGCTTTGCTGAATAAGAAATACATTTCTTATATATACATTTCTTATATATATATATGCATATATATATGCATATATATATATGCATGCATATATATATATATATATATATATATATATATATATATATTGTTGTTGTTGTTGTTAGGTGCTGTCGAGTCGGTGTCCAACTCATAGCGACCCTCATAGGGCTTTCAATGGCTGAGTGCTTGGGGATTGCCTTGGGAGTGGATTGCCAGGCCCTTCTCCCATTTTTGCCGTGCTGGGAATTGAACTCGGGGCCTCAGAGACTGCAGCGCAGCGCTCTACCCACTGAGCTAAATCCCAGCCCATATATATATAATGAGATATATTTCTATTGGTTCTGTTCTTCTAGAGAACTGACTGATACAAGGCCTGATTCTTATAACTAACCAGTTGCACAATTTTGGGTAATTATTTATCCTTTCTGTGCCTCAACTTCCTTGTAAGTATAATGGGGATACACAGCTGTCATAAAGACAAACAGCTCACAGTAGTGCCTGGCACACAATAAGAACCAGTAATTTTTTTTCCCCAGGGTAGATGCATACATCATTTGTGGAGAAAGAGGTAAGGTTGAATACAAGTTCCTTAAACTTGTCCTGAGTATTAAATCCTCATGTGTTGCTGGGGTTGGTAGTGCATACCTGTAATCCCCGCAACTGGGAAGGTGGAGGTAGGAGGATCACAAGTTTGAGGCCAGGGGCAGCTTGGGCAACCTAGAAAGACCCTGTCTCATAATAAAGAGTAAAAAAAGGGCTAGGAATGTGACTAAGTGGTAGAGCACCTGCAAAGCATGTGTGAGGCCCTGGGTTCAACCACCCCCAGGCAAAAATAAAAATCTCTGTGGGATTTTATTTTAATAATTTAGACTTTCACTGAAGGGAGCTAAGCCACTCTCTATAAGACCGTGAAGCTAGTGAAACACTGAGTTGCTGCTTTTTTTTAGTTAGTTCTACCCAACTGCTCACATCATCCACTTGGTATATTTGTAGAATCCATACTCCAGACTCAGATGAACATGCAAGGAGGCTTGTTGTGGCATCTCATTCTCATGTAGAAGTTCCCATCCTCACTCTGTGTGCATATCTTAGACCAGGGATGCTAAAACACCACCTTCTCCACTGTAGTAGTGGCCTGGTAAGTGGAATGATCTTTTCAAACTGTATTCATCCTTTGTTCTATTTCCTTTAAGCCAAAGGGCAGGTTTTATTAAGCTCCTGTCAAAAATGTTTGATTCTTTGCTGACATATTGATGAATGTTCATTTTCATGACTGCATACCCAATATTGAGTCCCTAGGCTACCTTTATAAGTAGCATATTATGTGCTAAAATTATTCTAAAAATTGGCCAAGTTCAGTGGTGTATCCCTGTAATCCCAGCAACTTTGGAGGCTGAGGCAGGAGGATCTCAAGTTTGAGGCCAGAGGCAGCCTATGCAACTTAGAGAGACCCTGTCTCAAAATTAAAAACTAAAAATGGGGCTGAGGGTACAGCTCAGTGGTACAGAGCTTGCCTAGCATGTGTGAGGGCCTGGGTTCAATCCCCTGGTATTGAAATAATAAAATAAAATAACTCTAAAAATATCTGTCTAGTGTCCTCTGTGAAGAAGATTAAAAACTCTATACTATGTTAGCATTAACAAAGAAACCAGGGAGAGAGTTAACATGGAAGACAAAAGGTGAGCCAGAACTCATATTTCTTCAAGGCCTACCTCAGGAGGTAGAGAACCAACCCCACCCAGGACTGGGCTGCTAATAACAAGTCTAGTTTAGAAGATCTGATGGTGTTGAGCTATGAAGACATTTGGGTAAAGATATCCTGGGAGGAGCTGAAGCTATTTAATCCTGTGTGGGACTTAGAGAAGATTTTGGAGGTGTTCCCTGATATATGAAGGTTTTTACTTTGTTAAAAAGAACAAAGTGCTTTAGTGAGAGTTTGTCCCAAGGAAAGTACCTTCTCATTTTCCCGTTATTCTGTGTATCGAATATGGCATCTATTTTTAAAACAAAGCAAGCTGTTTCAATGAATCATATCACTGACCTTTCCAAAAATGCTTTTAGAAGTTCCAAAGGCTTCAACTGTCTTACCAGCATCAAAGCGATCTGGAGTCAGTTTATGTATGAATCCCAAGTGGTCATAGTATAATGTGAAAATTTTATCGGTGATTTGTCCAAGTTTAGAATATCTTTTTAATCCTATGAGGAAATAAACAGAAATCTCAATATTGATACAACTAGAAAACTTTTAATATTATACCCTGTAAAAACTTCTTCATTTAAACTAAGGGGTAGGAGAAAGGCCCTGAGACTCCTGAATTCGTAAAATACATGCAAGTCTATGTCAAGTCACTGGAAGGTCTTTTCCAGGGTCCATGTCACTAAATAATATGTTCACTGAAGTAGGTGAAGGATAGAATAGAATAAGGGAATGTTTAATTGAGGAATCCAGAAGAAAGGAATCTAGTTCCGCCTGGTAGTGTTTTCTCTACCTGAAACCAGCAGATCAGATTCCTGAATAGGTAGAAGGAGCAAGAAAACAATGGCAAGTGGACACCACAGGATCATTATGCTGAAACAAACTGTACTTCTCCTGTCATCATGGGAATCATGGTGAGCAGTAATGTCAGTAATCTTGTAGTATAGTGGCATTCGCTTAGCCAAACCAATAGTGACCTAGAGAAACAGAATCTCCTCTCCTGGTTGGAGCTGGAGTGCAAGTTTGTGTTTCAGGATGATAAAGGCTGATTTCTGTATGCTACTCTTTACTTAGGCTCTCCTGGCATCTTCCCTTGTCCTTGACTTTTAAATGTTGAAGTGTCCTGGGATGCAGTTCTTAGATTTCTTCTCTCACTATCATTGGAGACCTCATCCAGTTTAGGATTTTAATTCCATCTTTATGTGTATGATTCAGAAATTTCAGTCTCCCATCTAGCTCTCTTCCTTGAAATCCAAGCTGATAATATCTGCCTACCAATGCTCTAGATCAATGTGGGTTAGGTATCTTCAACTGAACTCATCCCAAACACAACTCCTAGTCCTCAGGAAACCTCCTCCATCCTCAGCCTTTGGCAACTGCATCCTTTCTGTGACAGGGCCAAAAACCTTTGTCATTCTTAATTCCTTTCTTTCTCACTTCTGAGAATATCTACAATATATATGCCTATATCTAATCCAGGATTGGGGTTTAGCTCAGTTGGTAGAGTGCCACTCTGCACTCTCTGAGCCCCAGGTTCAATCCCTAGAACCACAAAAATGGGAGAAGGACCTGGTAACCCACACTTGAAACAATCCCCAAACACTCAACCATTGAAAACCTTATGAATAGCAGAGAAGCACTGATATAGTGCTGGGCATGGCACAGCGCTCAGGAGTTTCATTCTGTTGAACATATGGTTGCTAATGAGTCAGACCCTACTTCACAGCACCTAAAAACAACAATATATCTAATCCTTTAGTAAATTCTATTGACTCTAGCCTCAATGTATATAGGTGCTCCTTCAATTATGATGGGATTATGTCCTGATAAACCCATCATAAATTGAAAATATCATAAGTCAAAATGCATTTAACACACTTAACCTACCCACCAAATAACCCAGCATACTATAGAGTATTCAGTGTTATCTCTTGTAATTCTTGTGATTGCATGACTGACTAGAAGCTGTGGCTTTCTTCTGCTGCCTAGTATCACAAGAGAGTATCCTACCAAATATCACTAAGAAAAGAAAAGATCAAAATTCAAAATTCAGAGTATAGATTCTACTGAATTCTACCATCTGTAAAATTGAAAAACTGTAAGTCAAACTATCACAAATGAAGGACAACCGGCAAATAAAATCCAATCCCTTTCCTCTACAGTCACCACCACCATCATCTTTCTTATGCCTAAATTGTCTTTACAGTTCTGCCTATAGCCCCCTTCAGACTATTCTCAAAAAAGTAATCAAAATAACACTTAAAAATGTTAACTCACTCCATCTACTTCTCTAATCAAAACTCTATAGTTTTGACCTCTCCCTAAGGAAAAGTCCTTACAGGGGCCACCGTGATCTAGATTCAGGTGACGTCTCTGCCCTACTCTTTGGGCTACTTATTATGCTCTGGCCACAGTAGACTCAGGCTATCTATATTCATAATTATTTCACCTGTCACAGTGACAGCTTCATTTCCTCCTCTCCAACCTTAGAGGTTTTACATATTGTTCTTGCCTTTCTCATACAATGATAAACCTAAGTGGTGATAGCCTATTTCTTTCTCCTGCTCCTGATTACAAGGTAAAAGCTTTTAATGTGCTACTGTGAAAATCGATTACATATTTGCTATAGTTTTTCCCGCTGATATTCTTAGTCAAACAGTTACTTCCTGTTCTTGGGTTGCTATTGTGTTTTGTTTTTAATCATAAATGATTAAAATTGACCATTTTCATCAAACATTGAGTTTTATCCAATGTTCTCTGTACCTACTGATCATAGGTTTTCTCCTATAATCCGTGATAGTGTCACACTGATTACTTTTGCATGCTTAACCATCACAGAATTCTGATATAAATACAAGGTTGTAATATAATATTCTTTTTATATATTGATGGATTTCATTGACTAATAGTTTCTTTAGGATTTTTGCATCAGTGTTCTAGCAGTTGTTAAACTTTTTGATTCATGCTTTGGTTCTGGCATTGTGTTTTTCATTACAAAAAGACCTATTTCATATTTTAATTTAATGATCCCTTTTTATAGTTTTCTGTTCTTTGCAGACATTCTCAAGCTGCTTTTTATTTCCTGACACATATTAACTATAATTTTTAAAACTTATGTCTAGTAATACCAACAGTTGATCTTTTTGGTCTGTTTTCTTCCTGTTTATTTTTACTGCACTATCTCACTTCTAGGCCTCTGCTTCTTTTTACAGTTGTTGTTCTTAAGTTCCGTTGCATCATGTCCGACTCATAGTGACCCTCATGGGGTTTTCAATGGCTGATTGTTTCGGGATTGCCTTGGGGGTGGATTGCCACATCTTTCTCCCATTTTTGGGGTGCTGGGAATTGAACCTGTGACCTCAGAGACTGCAGAGCGGTTCTCCACCAACTGAGCTAAATCCCAGCCCTCTTTTTACAGTGGTTGCTTTTTACTCTATACTGATCACTACTTTTGACAAAATTTAGGAGTCCTAGGGTGATGTCTTCCCCTAGTGAGGATCTGCACCTGTTTTCTCCAGGTGCCTGAGGTACTACCAGAAACAAAATCTCAGTTGGGGATTTGTTGGACTGTCAAGACAATGTAAATCAGGGCTATAATTCATGCTGAGAGCTTCCAATGGGTTTTTCTCTTTCTTTTTTCCCATTATTCACTTAACAACGAGACAACCGTGGGGATGTGTGTGAGAATGTGTATGGGTTTCCTTCTTGTTCATCTTTACTCTAAATAGAGCCCTTTGGAGTTCTGGCTTATGGCGGGACATGCCATCTATTATTCTCACCATCTTGAGTGGACTCTGGGCCATAACTCTTCATTAGTCCACTGGATTCAAAGCCTGAGTTTGCAGAAGTTTGTAAGTTCCTTTGGGGAAAAGGGTTTTGGCATTTGTGTGTCCTGTTTACTTGAGTCTCTGCTTTTTCTTAGATTTTCAGGTTTTCACTGCAAAAAATAATTTGTCTAAGTATTGTAGTTATTCTCAGAAGTGAGATTATGTATAAATGAAAATAGAAGTCCCCTGGATACTATGTCCGGTTGGCAATGTCCTTGTATCATTACTCATCCAGTTGCCCTATGTGTAACTCTTTACCTGTTTATTCCTATTTCGTGTCCAATCATTCATCAATTTCCAGTGATTCATTTACAATCAGTTACTGTTCTCTCCTTACTTATGACCACTTTTCTAATCCAGATTCTCATCATTTTACATTTAAAAAATCCTCTAAACAAACTACTGCCTAAAACTTCACATTTTCTTGTAGATCCTCCACACTGTCTAAAACACAAATATGATCAGATTAATAATCATTTGATATCATGATGAAGTTCTTTATCTTGACACAAATGGAAAACTGATTTCAGATGATCTTTGTGGTTTCATTGTCAATGGGTTGTCTCTAGGAAAGTTGTATTCTATTTATGTTATACCACATGGCCTATACATTCTGTTCTCTTCGTCGTCCTCCTCCTCCTCTTCCTCTTTCTTTTTTTCCTCTATTTATTTTCTTTTTTGCAGTGCTGGGGATTAAATTCTAGGCCTCACACATACTAGACAAGCACTGTACCACTGAGCTAATTCCCAACATGTTCTACTGTTTTTTTTTTTTTTGTTGTTGTTATTGTTTTTGTTTTTTGTTTAATGTGTTTTTTTTCTGACAGAGGCTCATTGTGTATTCCCAGGCTGCCCTGGAACTCACATCTATCCTCCTGCCTCAGCCTCTCAAGTGCTGGGATTACAGGCATGTGCCATCATGCTCAGCAATGTTCTACATATTTCAACATTCCATCTTCATTCTTTTACATGGAAGGTTTCCTTATATTCTCACCTTGATCTTGATATATTAAATATTTAACACAGTCACCTTAAAATTTCTTGTACAGTAGCACTTCATTTAGTTTCTTCTCCAGGGACTGGTCCCTTCTAAGAACATGTCTAGAATACATCGGATGCAACCTAGACTTCCTAGCTTCCAAGGAGCATTCTGGTTGTACTTCCTCTAGGATAGATCTGTTAGTTCTTTTTGCAGTCCATGGTATATTCAATATTCATCTCCAGTACCATCATCCAAAAGCATCAATTTTTCTCCTGTCTCTCTTATTCAATGTCAAGCTTTTACAATCATATGATACAACTGAAAATATCATGGCATGAGTCAGGCACACTTTTGTCTTTAATGTGACATCTTCACTTTTTAACATTTTAAAGACGTCTTTTGCAACAGCTTTCCCCAATACAATGTGTCTTTTTATTTCTTGATTGCTGCTTCTGTGGCTGTTGATTGTAGAACCAAGAAAAGCAAAATCTTGGACAATCTCAATCTTGTCTCCATTTATCATGAAGTGGCTTACTGACCCAGTTGTAAGGATTTTTGTTTTGCTGATGTTTAGTCGCAATGCATACTGAAGGCTATGTTCTCTGATCTTCATCAGTAAATGTTTCAAATCCTCTTCACTTTCAGCAGGCAGAGTTGTGTCATCTGCATAATGGAGGTTGTTAATGAGTCTTCCTCCAATTCTGATGCCATGTTCTTCTTCTTTATAAAGTCCAGCTTCTTGGATTATTTGCTCAGCACAGAGATTGAAGAGGTACAGTGAAAGGATACAGCCCTGACACACACCTTTCTGGATTTTAAACTGGGCAATGTTTCCTTGTTCCTTTTGAATGACTGCCTCCTAGTCCATCTACAGATTCCTCATGAGTACAATTAAGTGCTCAGGTTGTCTCATTCTTTGCAATGTTATCCATAATTTATTGTGATCCATACATCAAATGGCTTTGCATAGTCAATAAAACATAGATAAGACATCTTTCTGGTATTCTCTGCTTTCAGCTAGTATCCATCTGATATCAACAATGATGTCCCTGATTCTACATCCTTTTCTGAATGTGGTTTGATTTTCCAGCAGATCCCTATCTATATACTGTTACAGTCAGTTTTGAATGGTCATTAGCTAAATTTTGCTTGTATCACAGCAACATGCAAGCACCCATAGGATGGCAAACTGACGGACATGTGAGGGTTGGTTTCTTGTAGTGTTCCTTATAATTCAATTTTGTATATTTATGAATGTTATACTATTTTAGAACATTGATTCAATAATAATGTAGTTTTACTGTTTATATTTAATCAAGTAAAGAATTACTTTATTACTTTTGGCTTTAAAATCCTGCTTTGTCTAAATGCTAACATTACCACCAATATTTTCCACTCCAGTTTAGGTGGCATGTTTATTCAAGTCTTATGCTTATTCTTTCTCTCCATTTTTGCTTTAAGTTTTTCTGTCCTGTCAACATGTGTCAGGATTTTCAAATCCAAAGAAAGACACTGCCTTTAGTGGAAAATACAGCTTATCTTTGGTGATGTGTAGAGCTCACTCCCTTATCTCTTTCATGTCAGCTCACACTGCTTTATCAAAGATGGTAAACCTGGTGGCAACATGCCCTCACTCTCTTCACCCTGGCACTTTCTCTCCACCTTACCATTCCTGTTTTCATTCTGTAGCATTTATCTTGCATATAGCCTATTTTTTCTGTATATTTGTTAGTTATCAACTCTCTCCTGACAAGTATGTAAGCTCTGTAAGAAAACAGATTAGGGTACCTGTAGTGACTGGAACAGTACTGAGAATGTAAGAGACATGTAATAAATGCTGTTGAATAAGTGAATATGTAAGAATTATGGTGATAAGTGTAGGTCAGGTCTACTTGGAGTTATTAATTTTTTTCACCTTGTAAATTTTCTGCTCTTTCATCTTTCCTCCTTTTCATGTCTATTCTTTTTTTTCCCCCAATACTGGGGATTGAACACAAGGCAGCATGCACACTAGGCACATATTCTAATTCATACCTATTCTGTTTCCTTTTGATTTTTAAATGTATTATAATACATTTTTGTCTATAGCTATACCACCCTGGTGTGCCAGGTCCATTTCCACTCATGATGGGTAGACTGAGTCCCCACATGAGGAAGGGTACCTTTAAAAGGCATCAGAGGGAAAATCCACCGAGAGGGGGAGAAAGTACCTCAAAGCCTTTGACGGGAAAGTCCACCGAGAGGGGAAGAGTACCTCAAAAAAGGGTCTCTTCATGGAAAGGGACTTGGAATCTTGCCTTTTC
>VMDO01036941.1:0-14736 GCA_007922755.1 Pedetes capensis
AGCCATTACCATCATTTGCTAGTTTTATCCACCTCTCTTTTGTCAAATTAGATTTGCTAAATCTTAGTTTCCTCAAGTACAAAGTGAGGTCTACTAGCACATAATAGAGTTTTTTTAAAACATTAAATAAAAGAAGATGCATAAAATTGGGATAAAAGGTATATAAAATACCAGTGTAGGACTTCTCAATCTCAAATCTGTTGATTCTTGGGCCTGCTATTTTCTATTGTGGGGGCAAAATGTCCTCCCCACCCACTGAGAAGCAGTGGCTAGTTCTGAAGCACCCACTGGCTTCAGAGATATCAGCTGTAGTTACTGCTGAATTGTTAAAAAGACTGTGCTACTTTTGAAATGTTAATTGGCAAATTCTTACAATAACTTCAATTTTTCACAGGAGTTAATTGAATCTCTAGTGTACTGAGATTTTTAAAAGCAATGATTAATTTTTTTGAAACCACATTTAATAATGTAATTATTTCCTTTGCATCCAAAGAGGTGTAAATTAAATGCTTCTGAGAGCCTTTCAAAATTTGCTGCAAATTTGTATTTTATTTTGAAAATTTTCCAACCTATGAAGTAAGATGAAAAACTCACAATGATTACCCAGGCCCATGTTTTGCCCAATTGTTAATTTTTACCACATTCATTTTATCTTTTTGGAATGAATTTGTAGTCAAAGGGAGGGAGTGGGAATAGTTCCTGTGAATAGCTTACATGTGATTCATTAAGGACCAATGTCTTTTTCATTCTTCAACAAAATGCCACTGATCATTTTAGTAGTGATGTGCTCTATGATCATAAAGTACACAGATGGTTGTGTGCATATCTGCATTTTTACACTGGGGCTTAAAATACCTAAAGTATGTACATTTTAATTTTTCTTTATTTTTACATCCATCATATATGCAGTATCTGCTCTGAGATGGATTTCCGGCTAAATCCTGTATTATTGATAGTTGTCAGTGACTTACCTTGTATTTTAAGGATTCCCATTTTATTTCTTTTATTTCTACTTCCTCTGTGAATCATAATGAATTCTGACCACATGTGACTTATCTTCATAAGTTCAATAGATTTAAAATTTACCCAGTGTTTTAAAAATAAGGTTTAAAACTGCACTAAAAAGAATAAATTGTATTTGAAATTTTGATTTTTTAGTTACTTTTGCATGAGGAATATGCCAAACATTGGTTCTCTCATTAAAATCTAATCAATGAAAAAGTATGTATTAATGGCTCTGTGTTTTGATTAATGAGCTTTTTCTGAGAACCTTTAAGAGGTAAATCTGAAAATTAATACAGAAAAACATGTTATAGTCTTTGTACGAATTAGGAAGTTTTAATTTTCTGAATTTAACTATTTAATAATTTTGAGAAACTGGAAACACAAAAAAAGCTCTATTAACTGTTTAAAATTATTTAACGCTAAAATGCCAAATAGATTTATTTCATTTTATTTGGCTGACAGGACCTTGGAATGATAAGTTCACACTTGTCATGCTCAATCTACTGTTTATATTTAAATTCATTTCTATAATGAAGGCATAATTATAAAAACAATTTTAATTTGTATTAAACAGTTTAGTAGCTATTAAATGTTTATAATACTTTGTTGTCTGCTATACTTTCCCTTTACCCTTACCTCAGCTCATCCAGCAAGGAAACATGCTTGAAAAATCTCAATGAATAAAGTACTTTATATTATTTTCAGAGTGCTGTATTTTCAGATAATAGACATATTTCATCCTTGATATATAATCATTTAAACATGGGAGAAAACTTGTCAATGACCTTTAGATTTAAGGATTTTCTAAGAACAATTGGGATGGAACATATATATATATATATATATATATATATATATATATATATATATATATATATATATATATATATATATTTCTCCTGATTGTGAATTTTAAAATGTTATATGCTACTTGTTTCCCATGAAGCAGCCTTCCTCTAATGGTGAGTAGGATCACATTCATTTTCTTCCTAGTGTTTCAACCAAGCTAAATCTGAGCAAAGTGAACTCCTGTGCTCAATCTTGCATTCTCTCATCTTGTAATAAAGAACCTTGCTGGCCTGACAGGTTGTCACAGCAATTATTCACATGACATTCTATAGCATTTGTATCTGTCAGCCCATGTACTGTTGAATATTTTGACTGGCAGTCTTCCAAGACTGAACATTAATCTTACCATCTCCTATTACAGTCCCTAATCAAGATATTCCAGGGGTGATTGCGCTAACATTGTTTGAAGACTACATCTACTGGACTGATGGGAAAACCAAGTCACTCAGCCGTGCCCATAAAACCTCGGGAGCAGACAGATTGTCACTGATTAACTCATGGCATGCCATCACAGATATCCAGGTGTATCATTCCTATAGACAACCTGATGGTAATTATTCTTTCCATGATTTCCATAAGTGGCATCAACATCTTTCAGTAACACTCCATTTTGATTCTTTTAAGGTTTAGTTTAGTCTAATTTTGAGGGAGATGACCAAGATTTCATTATTTAGCATTATTTTATACAATGAATTCAGTTGATATCTAGTACTGCTATTAAGTGATATGATTAGAAGCTCAATAACAACACAAGGAATTATTGATTTGTTCAAATCATATTAAACTGAAGAGATAATAATACAAGAAGTCAATGAAATGAAGATTACATTCTTAAAATAATTTGTCTACAACATAGTTATATATGATCCTTAGTTTCCAGAGAGGTGGGTGGAAGGAATTACATTTAAGTAGCTCTGAGATTCTACAAATTACAAATATATCAAATTTGCATAAGAATTTGTGTAATAGGAATTCTACCCGACCTGTGGTATAAAGGAAAGCAAAGTCCCTACATTATTCGTTATAAATCATGTTTCATCTTTTATTTTACATTTATTTTATTTCTTAACATATATATGTCTTCTTCCAAAATGCTTCTAGCCTATTTATATTTCTGATAAAAAGATTTTTTTTTCCTACAAATAGGCTTGTTTTTATTGAAGGAATTTTAAAAACCATTTAATACTAAATTTAAGGTCATTAGAAAAAGTAGCATTTGTAAAAAAATAATAATCTTCATTAGTTCTTAATACAAAAATTTATTCAAAAACAAATTATGAAGTAAAATTGACTTATCTCTACTCTCATGTTATGTTATTCGTCTTGATTATTTTGTTTTGTTGTTGTTCATCTATAGTTTCCAAACATCTATGTATGATAAATAATGGGGGTTGCAGTCATTTGTGCCTTTTAGCACCTGGAAAGACACACACCTGTGCATGTCCCACCAACTTCTATCTTGCAGCTGATAACAAGACTTGTCTTTCCAACTGCACAGCCAGTCAGGTGAGTGGAGGTCTGGAAATCACATCATGAGTTATAGCCACATTTTTATAAAAGTTTTTGTTGAGTTTGCTTATTCACTTAACCATTACTGAAACATTACATTTTTGTTGGTAGTTTTTCAAATGAAAAGAAGGTTTGTTGTTCACACCATAGAGATAGTCACAGAGTAAGGGAAAAGCAATTTAATGCATATCCACAGAATGAGATTTTAGGCATTATGGTATAAATGGGCTGGGGTTTAGCTCAGTTGGTAGAGTGCCACTCTACAGTCTCTGAGGTCCCAAATTCGATTTCCAGCACCACAAAAAATGGGAGAAGGATGTGGCAACCCACTCCCAAGGCAATCCTGAAACAAACTGCCATTGAAAACTCTATGAGGGTTGCTATGAGTTGGATATGAGTGGATGGCACCTAACAACAACAACAACAACAACAACAATGGTATAAATGGAGGCCAGAAAGAAAATAAAGCAAAAATAAAAACCAATCTTCGCCAAATCCACAGAGAATAATGACTCCAATCTGAAGAGGGCAGAGCAGCAGCAGCAGAGGAGTTTTTACATAGTTCAAGGCGGTAGGATGATTGAGGAATAGCATAGGGAAAGGTGTGTGGATTTGAAACAATCAAAAAAGTTTTCCTAGATAATCTGGTCTCATCATTATTATTCTTATCCTGTTATATTCCTCAGAGAAAGTGATAGAGAAAGATGAGTTGGATGCAGAACAATTCTCTAGAATTTTTAATTAAAATATGATCAGAATAATTTCCTTGTGAAACCTCTTTGTTAAAAAAGTTAGCTATTTTCAGTGAAGATATTCTGGGAAATTTTTCTACTTAATGATAGTTGCATGAACTCACTTTGTTGCTTTCAAATTTTTGACACCAGTCATATGCTAGTAGAATTTGGACTTTGTTGCATTGTAGTCTCTATTGTTTTGATTTGAAACAAAGTTGTTAAATAAGATATGATTTGTTTATTAAATGGCTAATTTTTTTCTTTGGATTCTGTGTTTGAATTTCTTGGTTTTCCTATTACTAGGAGCAACTTCATGGCAAGAGATGGAATTTCTCTTAGAGTGAACTTATGATAAAATGGAGGCGCAAATACTGGTTCAGCCTGCCTTTTGGGTGGAACTATGAGTATCACACATGAAAGGAATATAAAAATGAAAGGGATCAGGCCTTGTCCTGGGAATCAGTAATGATAATGGTAAAGCCAGACTCCATAGGATAACAATGACTCCACTTTAATCTGGCTTTTTTAACTTAAATACTTTGTGCATTAGATTTCTCCTCTTTTAATTGGGATAATTGCCTTAGTCAATTTTCTGCTACTGTGTAACAGAGTACCACAGACAGGCTAATTTAAAAAGAAATAAGATATATCTCTCGTACTTTGGGGGCAGGAAAGTCCAGGATCAAAGGGCTACATCTGGTGAGAGCAAGGGGTGAGGGAGACAGGAGCAGATAGCAAGAGAACACATGTGATAGCATTTGCTTTTAAAACAGAACCGCACCCTTGATAACTATTCCCCCTCCCCCAGAGACAACCACAGTTAGCAATTCATGAGGGAGGAGCCCTTCTCATCTGATCTAATCTCTCAAAGGTCCCACCAGTGATAACTAGATATCAACATGAGTTTTGGAGGGGGTACTGAAACAGCAGCAATATCTTCAGACTACGGTTATAAAGATTAAATGGTAAAAGTTAATGGTACATAGTTGTTATTAACCAAGCCCTGTAGTGCAGCTGGAATATTTGTGAGAATATGTGTGAATTAGTACAAGCTATCATCAGGAGGTTTCAATGAGCTGAAAGCACAGGACATATTTCTTTTTTTTTTCAGAGCATGAGGTGCTAGTTATAATTTCATGAATATTTGTTTAGAAAATACATTCCTTTTAAAGAACTGAAAATTTAAGTCACTACGGGGGATAACATTAGCAACCTAATTATTCCTAGAGTAAAATTTGAGAGAGAAATCATACTGTTTTAATCATAAAATATAATTCATATTGTTGTTGTTAGGTGCCCTGTAGTTGGTGTCTGACTCATAGCAACCCTAGGTACAACAGGTGAAACACTATTGTCAGTGCTTCTCTGCCGTTCATAGGATTTTCAATGGCTGATTGTTTTTTGTGGGTGAGTTGCCAAATCCTTCTCCCAAGCCTGGGTGTTCCCAGGAAATCTCCAATCCAAGTACTGACCAGATCCAGCCTTGCTTAGCTTTGGACATCTGAAGGGATCAGACTCCACAATGGTAGGGCTGCAGGCATAATTCATATCATTTTGGTGAAATTTCCAACTTAACCTTCAGTTTATTCTGAAATAAACTTCGGTACTTTGTTCCGATGTGGTCTGAGTCAGATGGCTGAGGCCCAACACTGAGAGACCCTTGCTGACTTAGTAATAGAGATGTTGCTTGCCTAAGCCACACTGCAGTGACTGGATCCTCAATAACCAACTGAGAATAGAGACAACAACAGAATGTTTTTGAATCCAGATGAACATATACAATATTAAGACACTATCAATAGTAGGAAAAAGCATTTGTAATTTTTGAAATATCAACAGTGTCTTTATGAATTTAAAAAAATGTCAAGGAAGAACAGATGAACCAAAATTGGACCTGGTATTTTTATCTTCAGCCATACTTTTTTGGGGAAAAAAAAGTTATCTTATTTGTTTGTTCTTCGAGAGAAAAGTTAATAAGCAGATGACACAATCCATTAGTGATTATCCCTGTATATCTTTGGGTTTATGCAGTCATTCTACTTCTGATTCTTTTCTGGTCTTACAAAAGGAGAAACCTACCCTACAGTTCTTAGAGAAAATTCAGTTTATAGAAACATAATTTTCAATGGGGTAGACATGTAAATGAAGCAAATAATCTAGGTAGCATACCACTGAACATGCTGGTATTATTTTTTATTTAAAAATTGTTATTACTGAGGGATTTTGATTTGTTATCATTTAATGATGGCTATCAAAGAAATGTTTCCAAAATAATGTGGGGTTTTAAAAGAATAAAATACATAAATCGCACCAAGAATTCTATTAAGATGAAAAACAAAATCTAAAGACCTTGCAGAAATCAAGATTACATATAATTCTTATGACACTAACCATTACAAATATTTAACTTAAGTCATTTTAATAGGAAAAGGTCAATTTTAACATGCCTTTATTTAAGTAGAGACACTTCATATTTCAAGTATACTTCGTAGAGAGATTTGCATTTTCTTTGTATTCATATTAATAGATATATATTTGGTAGTTTATTGATTCTTTTTGTAGGTGGTAATTACAAGGTACAACTTATTTATGAATGATTAGTCTTGAGAATATTTACTACATAGAATGTTTTATATTTGTATTTAATATTAATATTTTTAAGTTACTGAATTTCATTATGAAAACAATGAAGCACAGAAATGTAACAGGAGAAATCTTCTGAAAATAAAATGTTGATTGGCAATAAAAGTTAACATAAATATGCTTTACCATGTTTTGTCTTAGCTTAAAACCCTTTTATATTATTATTAAAAATGAAATGGAGCTGGGCATGGTGGAGCATGCCAATAATCCCAGCAACTTGGGAGGTTGAGGCAAAAGGATCATAATTTCAAGGCCAAAGTCAGCCTGTGTAACATTGCAAGGCTTTGACTAAAGATAAAAATATAAAAAGAGAAGATTGGTGGTGCAGCTCAGTGGTAGAGTACTTTCAAAGTATGTGCAGGGCCCTGGGATAAGCCCCTAGTAATGAGAAAGAATGAAAGAGAGAGAGAGAGAGAGAGAGAGAGAGAGAGAGGGAGACAGACAGACAGACAGACAGACAAAGACAGAGAGAGAGAGGAGAGGAGAGAGAAAGAAAGGAAGGAAAGAAAGAAGGAAGGAAGAAGAAAGAGAATGGAGAACAAAACCATCATGTTATATATAATTCCAACAGTTGGTATTTATTTAAATTATACATACTAAGATGAGTTTGTGTGTGTGTGTGTGTGTGTGAAAAACTGCAACAGACATGACCAGAGGCTAAGCAAATAGGAGAAAATCAGTTGGACAATTAGATCTCCCCTTCGATTCACAGACTCTGCTCCCTCCCATATTGCCACTAGAAGAAAAATTCACTCATATTTAATGTAATTTCATCCTGAATTAAATCTATGCTTTACAATTTCAACAAAAACTAACATCAAATTCTCTTTCACTTGAAGAAAGTAACAGTATTTTAAGTGAACGAACTCTTAGAATCTTGCTAATCTATTTTGATAAGAAATAATTGAACTGAGGTTCTAGTTGTTGGTTATAATTTTTTTTTTTACATGTAGCATGCTAAGATAAATGTCCACTTCCTGTACATCACTTGTGTGAGAATTATGGCACAAAAACTTCAAAAAGGAAATTAGCTTTCAGAAAATTATCAAATTAATGTTAACAATTGTAGGTGAGTGTTATACTTGCTTTACACTGAATTTCTATTGAAATAGAGAAGAAAATAGTTTGGTAGTACCAGAAGTAATTGTCTAAATTTTATGTATTACTTGGCTTTAATAATTTAAAGCAAATCTTTTCCTGTTATCTAGCTCAGATACATGTATTCTCTGTACAAGTGTTCCTTTATTATTTTTGTTTTTTTAATTTAGATGATAGTAAAAAAGAAATTAGATTGTGGTCAGAGATCACTAAGGAATAAATGTAGGTTTTTCTTGTTGTTTTTATTGTGTACAATTGACCACCATGAACCAATAAAAAAGTAATTCTATGCTCTGGCTTCCTCAATTAATTTAGTTCAGATCACCTTGCTCATAAAAATTATATGCACACAGATGCAATGGCACATACCTGTAATCCCAGCAACTCAGGAGGCTGAGGCAAGAGGATTGCAAGTTCAAGACCAGAGGCAGGCTGAGTAACTTAGCAAGATCCTGCCTCAAAATTTAAGATAAAATAAAATAAAATAAATGATTGGGATTGTAGCCTAGGGGTAGAACAGTTTCAAAGTATGTGTTAGGCCCTGGGATCAACTCACAAGTACTGCCAAAAATGAATTTATGATTAAGTAAATAAATAAATATCCAATAATTCCTTGAAGATTTTCTCTGCTAATGAAATTCTTATGTACTAAATACCATATAACCAAGTCAACAAACTACTTTTTCTATTATCATGTTTCTTATGAATTTTCTTTATATGCTTTAAATGGAAAGAGTGCTACAACAAAGTTGCCTTAATAATATTTCAGTGAATACTTTTATGTAATATTGATACGTTTTATTACATACTTCTTTGTTAATCTTTTAAAAATAAGATTGGCATTGTAACACTATTACAGTCTCATTTTTATGTCTTTTAAAAATTATCACAATTTCTTTTTGATTATCCCAAAAGATCAAGTGTATTTATTAGTAATTCTAAACACTGAAAATAACTATTCACCTCCATTGTCTTAAGAAAGTTTTCTTAGAGTATATGTGGGGTAGATACTCATTCTGGCTGAAGGTAGCATTTGCTTTTTTTTATTTATAAATGTTAGTGGAGTACAGAGTAATAAAAGGCATTTGCTATATCAATTATGCAACTATTATATCACGTTTGCTTACTCATTCATCAGTGTACATATTTTATAGGACCATATTTCCCTTGTATTCATATAGTTGCATAGATAATATTTTCATGTTAGAAATATTCATGGATTCAGAGCATGAGAGATCTATAAAGGGTCTTCCAGAGTATCTTCAACTTTTAGAGAACATAGACTGAGAAGACATTCACTAAATTACCCAAGATTCTTAAGGAAATGCAATTTAGCTCAATTAAATCAAATTAGGTGAATTCTTATAGTCCTTTTTTGTTGTTGTTGCTTAAAATATTGAAGGCTTGAACCTAGGGCCTCAGTGCTCTACCACTGACTTGAGCTGGACCCCTCAAATCATATTTATTTATTTATTTAATTTTTACTTTGACATAGGGTTTCATTAAGTTGTGCAGGCTAATCTCTGGCCTCAAACATGCTATCCTCTTGCCTCAGCCTCCTGAGGCGCTGGGATTACAGGTATGTGCCACAGCCCAGCTATCCTGATCATTTTTAACCCTATTTAGTGTTTGGCAAGCTGTTTTTGTAAAGGACCAGACAGTACACCTTTTAGCGTTTGGGGACCTCAGGGTCTCTGTAGCAACTACTCAACTAGATGTTATAGAGCACAAATAGCCCGAGACAGTATGTGATCCTGTTTGTGTGTAGAGGAAATCTCCAGAGGTTTTCCTGAACAATGCACTTTGCTGGCAGATCATTTTGCTACTTGTTATGCACTTATTCCCTGTTGTGAAGGTTTTAAGACAACTGTTGTTCACATTTGCAGCAAGAGAGTGGTCTAGACTGTGCTTCCCTGGTGTCTTTTTAAATACCCATTATAGGTATGTTGGGTTTTTCAACATTTTTCTTTTTCTTCTTCTTTTAAGTTTCGCTGCAAAACTGATAAATGCATTCCATTCTGGTGGAAATGTGACACTGTGGATGACTGTGGTGATGGCTCTGATGAACCTGATGACTGTCGTAAGTATATAGACAAATGTCGGCATTTAGAATTTAGTTTCTAACAGCCTAGAAAATTAAAGATCTATCTGAAGTATTTTTTGATACTTTTCCAAAATTGAAATAGAAAGGTTTTATATGACAATCTTTAGAGATATAACAAAAATGTTGCAATGTGTTGGTTAAGTCTTTTAATACTGTCATATTTAGAATGTTACAATGACACCATCAGCAAGAAATGTTATTTTCTTTTCTTTTTCAAATTTGAATACTTGTAAAACACCTTGCTTTATATAGTGATCAGGGCATGGCAATCCACTCCCAAGGCAATCCCGAAGCACTCAGCCATTGAAAACCCTATGAGGGTTGCTATGAGTCGGATACCGACTCGACGGCACCTAACAACAACAACAACAAGCATAATTGGCATGATTTTTGACTTAACATATCCCCAAATTGGAAGCAAAAATTGGTTAAGATTTCAGAGTGCCACCCAATGATTGAAAGCTAATGTTTCAGTGATAGTAATTTTCAACTTTTGTCTTTATTAAAATCCTCCCAGTTTTTAAGTCAGATTTTTCAAATACTAATCATTACTTTGATGTTAGGTAATGTCATATGTTCATAGCAGTTGCTATAAAGTGACTAGCAATTATATCTTCTGACTGTGATTAGCATGGTTAGATGCTACTATTTTAGAGATCATTGGTAACATTGGTGGTTATGGACAAGCAGCAAGCTCTTCCTCCATAGCCTTTTATAGTTCATTCTGTAGGTCATTCCAATACTGTCCTGTCAAGTTGAAAATGCTTGTAATCAATCATGATAATTCCCTCTATGTTCCAGTGGTTACCCTGATTTGGCCTTGACAATCAAGTTCAGGATCCTTAGGGTTGCACTAAAGAAAGACAATGTACTGTTTTAGTGAAAGTTAGACACTCACTGCTGCAGAGCTTTCCAACAACTAATTATAAAGCTGTTTCAAATTTTAAGTTTCTAGATAGTTTCTTAGATGAACTGTGTTTTATTTTTCTGGTCACTACCAAATCTATCATACATCTGAAGTTGTTTCACACAGTACCATTGTATGTTTGAAAGCAATATATAATCAATTTAATGAGAATCATTGCTTTGCTAGTGTAATCTTTATGTCTTTGAAAGATTCACTGCTTTTTGTTTATTTAAAATATAGTTTTTGTTTTACTCTGATATGCAACATATAAACAGTAGAATCTGTGTGGAATAGGTACAATATTATAGCTGGATTATTATTTCTGTCTTTAAATTACTGAATTAAAAGGAATGCCAAAGGAATACTAAATTATTTTGATTACCTTAATGAGATTTATGTATTAAAAGAAAGTTGCTGCATTCTCCAAAATAAACTTTGCCATGATGTTTTTGTTGTTAGGTGTCATCGAGTCGGTATCCGACTCATAGCGACCCTCTGTACAACAGGGGAAACACTATTGTCAGTGCTTCTCTGCTGTTCATAGGGTTTTCAATGGCAGATTGATTTTTGGGAGGGGGTTGCCAGGTCCTTCTCCCAAGCCTACAGCTTTTGGTGTTCCCAGGTGATCTCCCATCCAGGTACTAACCAGGCCCAACCCTGCTTAGCTTCCAAGATCTGAAGTGAATGGATGCCACAGGGCTACCGCTGCAGGCTTGCCATGATAGGAAAAGTAAATATACCTTATTTTTGTAATTCATAGAAATAAACAATAAAGAGCATACTAATTTAGGCCTTATATTAAAGGAATCTTTGCTGACAAGATACACTGTTTTCTAAGGAAATATCACCCTAATGACCTGTAATATGGTAAATAGCTTACAGTTATTTTTCTTTTAAATATTTGTATTTCCTGAACTCTATTTTGAGTCCAGTTTCAAACTGAAATCATATATGTGACCAAATGTGAAAAATTAGCTACAGAATTAATGCAATAAGTATTCCACATTTATCCACATAAGAATATATAGTGATCAAATATTAGTGTAGTGTTTTTTGAATGAGATAAAAAAGATGCCTGCTATTTAAAAATGTCTATGTTATCCTATCCTGATTAAATACTAAGATCTGCATATATATTTTTTAATTGACAAGAAAAACATGTAAATTTATGGCCTACAATATGTTTATGTGTGTGCACATATTTATATATAATATACACATATAATAGTTAAGTCATTTAACATATATATTATAAGCCATTTAACATATACATTACCTTAAGTGCTTATCATTTTTTGTCATAACATGTAAAATATACTTTCTTAGCAATTTCCAAGATTGCAATATATTATTACTAGCAATAGTTACTACAATGTACAACAGATCTCTTGAACTAATTCCTCCAGTCCAACCTATGTTTTCTGCCCTTTGAAGACCATCTCCCCAATCCTCCCACACCCCCAGGCTTTGGTCACCACATTTTATTCTGTTTCTATCACTTTCTCAGAACCACATATAAATGACATTATATAATATTTCTCTTTCTATGCCTGGCTCATTTGATTTCACATCAAGACCTCTAAATTCATGCAAATTGTCACAAATGAAAAGATTTCCTTCCATTGTGTATGTACAGATTAATATATTGATGGATGTTTAAGTTAAATCCATATCTCAAACTATCATGAATAATGCCACAGCGAATATTGGCATAGAGATATCTTTTTATGTATAGATTTTGTTTTGTTTTGATATACTGTATATCCCTAGTAGTAAAATTACTGAATCATGTGCTAGTTCTATTTTAATTTTGGGCAACCTCCATACAGTTTTCCATATCTATATTAATTTACATTACTATAAGTAGTGTAAATCATTCTCAGTTCTCCACATTTTAGCCAAAACTTGTTATCTTTTATCTATTTTATGATATGCATTCTGATAGATGTGACCTCTCCTTATGTTTTTTTATTTAATTTCCCTGATAATCAGTAAGGATGAATATTTTTTCATATGCCTTTTGGCTACTCATATGTTTTCTTTTTATAAATGTTTAAGCAATACTCTATTTTTTAAATTTGATAATTGTTTTCTTATTATTGAATTTATTTTCTCACATATTTGGAATATTAACTCATTATCAGGATATATGGCTGTCTCTTCATTCTGTTGATTCTTTGTTTTGCTGGGCATTTTGTTGTTGTTGTTGTTGTTGTTGTTAGTTGCCGATTCTGTGCCAGGCAAATGATCTTATTTATGTTTAAGACCATTGTTGCAGACACTGTGTCAATCCATCTGGTGGAGACTTTTCCTCTTTTGCGTTGACCTGCCACTCTCCCAAACACGATGTCCTTCTCCAGGGATTGAATTCTCCTGAATACATGTCCTAAATATGTAAGACGCAGTCTGGCCATTCTTGCTTCCAAGGAGCATTCTGGTTACACTTCTTGTAGGACAGATTTGTTGGTTCTTTTGGCAGTCCATGGTATATTCAATAGACATCTCCAGCACCACAGTTCAAAAGCATCAATTCTTCTTCTGTCTCCCTTGTTCAATGTCCAGCTTTCACAATCACATGATGCCATTGAAAATACCATGGCATGAGTCTGATGCACCGTCGTTTTCAATGTGACATCTTTGCTTTTCAGTACTCTAAAGAGATCTTTTGCCACAGCTTTTCCTAGAGCAATGCGTCTTTTGATTTCTTGATTGCTGCTTCCACGGGTGTTGATTATAGAGCCAAGCAAAGCAAAATCTTGGACAACCTCAAACTTTTCTCCATGTATTGTGAAGTTGCGTGCTGACCCAGTTGTAAGGATTTTTATTTTGTTGATGTTTAGTCGTAACCCATATTGAAGTCTATGATCTTTGATCTTCATCAGTAAATGTTTAAAATCCTCTTTACTTTCAGCAAGCAGAGTTGTGTGATCTGCATAATGCAGGTTGTTAATGAGTCTTCCTCCAATCTTGATGCCGGGTTCTTCCTCATAAAGTCCAGCTTCTCCGAATATTTGCTCAGCATATAAACTGAAGAGATAGGGTGAAAGTATACAGCTTTGACACACACCTTTCTCAACTTTAAACCAGGCTGTGTTTCCTTGTTCTATTCGAACAACTGCCTCCTGGTTCATGTACAGATTCCTCATGAGCACAATTAGGTGTTCTGGTATTCCCATTTTCCGAAATTTTATCCCCAATTTGTTATGATCCACACAATCAAATGCCTTTGCATAGTCAATAAAACATAGATAGACATCTTTTTGATATTCTCTGCTTTCAGCTAAAATCCACCTGACATCAGCAATGATGTCCCTAGTTCCCTGCCCTCTTCTGAATCCCGCTTGATTTTCCGGTAATTCCCTGTCTATATACTGCTGCAGTCGCTTCTGAATGATCTTTAGTGGAATTTTGCTTGTGTGTGCTATTAATGATATTGTCCGATAGTTTGCACATTGCGTTGGATTGCCTTTTTTCGGAATAGGCACAAATATGGATCTCTTCCAATCAGTCGGCCAAGTAGCTTTTTTCCATACCTGTTGGCCCAAACACGTTAACACCTCCAGTGCTGCATCTGTTTGTTGAAACATCTCTATTGGTATCCCATCAATTCCTGGAGTCTTGTGTTTCACCAGTTCTTTCAAGGCAGCTTCCACTTCTTCCTTCAATACCATTGGTTCATCTTCATATGCAACCTCTTGGAAATGTTGGTCGTTTACCAATTATTTTTTGTATAATGATTCTGTGTATTCCTTCCATCATCATTTAATGTTTCCTGCATCATTTAATATTTTCCCTGTAGAATCTTTCACTACTGCCTTTTGAGTCTTGAATTTTTTCTTCACTTCCTTAAGCGTGAGAAACACAGAGCATGTTCTTGCCTTTTGGTT
>VMDO01036942.1:0-14733 GCA_007922755.1 Pedetes capensis
TCTCTCTCTCTCTCTCTCTCTCTCTCTCTCTTTCTCTCTCTCTCTCTTTCTCTTTTTTTCTGGACTGGAGATTTGAGCCCAGGGCTTCCCCCATGCTTTGCAAGCACTCTACCATGGAGCTACACTGCAGTCCATTTTTCAATTTTTATTTTGAGACAGAGTCTAAATTATACAGGCTGTGTGTGGCCTCAAAATTTCCATCCTCCTGCCTCTACCTCCCAGGTTTCTGGGATTACAGGCATGAGCCTGGCTTTCTGTACTCTTTTTTTTTTTTTTTTTTTTGTGGTATTGGGGGTTGAACCCAGGGCCTCACGCTTGCATGCTTTGCAAGTGCTGGACCACTGAACTGCACTCTCAGCCCATTTTTTCAGGTTTTGAAACAGGGTCTCGCTAAATTACGCAGACTACATCCGGTCTTGAACTTGGGATCCTCCTGCCCCCACCTCCCGAGCCACTGGGATTATAGGTGTGTGCCACCATGCCCGGCTCTTCTGTACTCTTTCTTAATGAGGATAAGACCTTGTGGTTAGTCTTAGAATGCTACAAAATCCCATTTCAGAGTTAGCACAAGAAAAGACAGAAAGGACATTGGCTTTTGCAGAAGAGGATTTCTCATTTAAAACATTTTGGAGAATGAGAAGTTAAATGATAATTAGAATTATTGAGGCTCAGTCTTTTTCGTGTTCTGTTATTTTAATTTTATTCAATTATTATTATTATTATCATCATCATCATCATCATCATCATCATCATCATCACTGAGACAAGGTCTCACTATGTAACCTGGGCTGGCCTCCAACTTACATCTATCCTCTTGTCTTGACCTCATGAGTGCTGGGATTACAGGTGTGTGCCTCCACTCCCAACTGAAACTCAGTCTTTTTCTATGTGAACTAGTTCTCCTCTCCTCTGTCTCTCTCCATCATCTTGCTGAACATAACCCATGATTCTTTTTTTTTCTTCTTTTGGTTAAAGCCAGAAAAACACTCTTTGGAAGAACACCCACTTCTTGACTCCACTCTACCTTCATTTGCTTCTAGATTTTTCTTTCATATTTCCATCTCCATTATACACTTTAGGGCTTAAGGATGTAGTTATTTGTTAATTACACAGTTTAACTGCCAAATAATTTACCGGAAAAAAGAGAAGTTGAGTATGCTGATAGTATTGTATTTGTTGTTAGGTGCCATCAAGGTGGGTCTGACTCATAGTGACCCTACTTACAACAGAACAAAATACTAGCCAATATTGTGCCATGCATGTGATCTTTTTTATGTTTAAGTCCATTGTTGAAGCTATTGTGTCAATCCATCTAGTTGAAGGTCTTCCTTTTTTTTCATTGACCTACCACTTTCCCAAACATGATTGGTACTTCCTGACTACATGTCCAAAATACATAAGATGCAATCTAGCCATCCTTGCTTCCAAGGAGCATTCTGGTTGTGCTTCTTCTAGGACAGATCTGGCTTTTTTTTTTTTTTTTTGGCAGTCCATGGTATATTTAATATTTGTCTCCAGCACTATAATTCAAAATCATCAATTCTTCTGTCTCCCTTATCCACTGTTCAGCTTTCACAAGTATATAATGCGACTGAAAATACCATGGCATGAGTCAGGTGTACCTCTTTCTTCAGTGTGACATCTTTACTTTTCTTTTTTTTTATTAGAAATTTTTAATGTACATCTTAATGTGTTTCCTTTTGACGTGCTTTTCATTGTGACATTTCCATATATGCATTTTGATACACATTATTCATATAGGTTACCCCTTACCCTCCACTATGCTTCTCCCCCACCCCCCTTCCCATCTAAGTTTCCCATCTAAGTCTTCCTTATCTTTTACTTAGTAGTTTTTTTCTATATGTCCTTGGGTTCCAGTTCTGTTTAAGATAGAAACTTTTCCTATAGTGGTCTTTGTTTTTATCGTGTTAGAACAATTACATGCGATTTCTAGTCCATTTATATTGAGATCATTCTTATCTCCCCCCCCTTTTATTATGATCCGACCTTTGAATAGGATTTTTCCTTCTTGTAATTTTGAATCAGCTCCCTCATATGAGTGAGAACATGTGTTGTTTCTCTTTCTGAGTTCGTATTCGTTCACTCAAAATAATTTTCTCTAATTCTATCCATTTTGCTGCGAATGACCTTATTTCATTTTTCTTGATTGCTGAGTAGTATTCCATTGTGTATATATACCATATTTTTTTTATCGATTCTTCTGTTGAAAGGCACTTTGATTGATTCCATATCCTTGCTATTGTGAAAAGCGCTGCATTGAACATGGAGATGCAGGTGTCTCTGTGGTATGATGACCGATCTCCCTTTGGGTAAATTCCCAATAGTGTTATAGCTGGGTCATATGGTAGATCTATTTTTAGTTTTTTGAGGTACCTCCATATTGATTTCCACAGTGGTTGCACCAATTTACAGCTCCACCAACAATGTAAGAGTGTTCCCTTTTCGCCGCAACCTTGCCAGCATTTGTTGTTTGTTTTATTGATCTTGGCCATTCTTACTGGTGTAAGGTGAAATCTCAGAGTTATTTTGATTTGCATTTCCCTAATGGCTAGGGATGTTGAGCACTTTTTCATGTGTTTCATGGCTTTATGGACATCTTCATTTGAGAACTATCTACTCAGTTCCTTTGCCCATTTGTGTATTGGGTTGTTTGGATTTTGGGGAGTTTTTTTCTTGAGTTCTTTATGAATTCTAGTAATTAGACCTTTGTCTGATGTATAAAATGTGAAGATTTTTTCCCATTCTGTGGGGGTTTCCTTGACTCTGTTAATTGTTTCTTTTGCTGTGCAGAAGCTTTTTAATTTCATGTGATCCCATTTATCTATTCTTGTTGCAATTTCTTGAGCAATTGGAGTCCTATTAAGGAAATACTTTCCTATGCCTATATGATGGAGTGTATTGCCTATCTTGCCTTCTATAAGTTTTCAACACTTTAAAGAAGTCTTTTGTAACAGCTATTCCCAATGCAATGCATCATTTGATTTTTTTGACTGCTGTTTCCATGGGTGTTGATCATAGAACCAAGTAAAGCAAAATCTTGGACAATCTCAATCTTTTTTCCATTAATCATGAAGTTGCTTATTGACTCAGTTTTAAGGATTTCTGTTTTCTTGGTGTTAAGGAGCAATCCATACTCAAGGCTATATTCTTTGATTTTCATCAGTAAATGTTTGAAATTGTCTTTATTTTCAGCAAGCAGAGTTGAGTCATCTTCATAATGCACATTGTTAATGAGTCTTCCTCCAATCCTGATGCCACATTCTTCTTCATAAAGTCCAGTTTCTCAGAATATTTGCTCAGCATAAAGATTGACAAGGTATAATGACAAGGTATAGTGAAAAGATACAGCCCTGATGCACACCTTTCCTGACTTTAAACCAAGCAGTGTTTCCTTGTTCTATTAGAATAACTGCCTCCTGGTCCATGTACAGGTTCCTTATGAGTACAATTAAGTTCAACAACAACAGCACTGTAAAGTTCTCTGGTATTTTCATTCTCTGCAATGATACCCATAACTTATTATGATCCACAGAGTCAAATGTCTCTGCATAGTCAATAAAACATAGCCATATTCTGGTGTTCTCTGCTTTCGGCCAATATCCATCTGACATCAGCAATGATGTCTCTAGCTCCATGTCCTCTTTTGAATCCAGCTTGATTTCCTGGTAGTTCCTTATCTATATACTTCTATAGTTACTTTTGAATGATCTTTAGCAAAATTTTACTTGCATGGGACATTAATGATATAATATGATAATTTCCACATTTGGTTGGATCCCCCTATATTCATTCTAAATTCCTTTAGCCACAGGCACATATGCTTATGTTCATGATGATATTAATTTACAAGAAAAAGAAAAGAAAAAAGTTCTGTCCTTGAAAAATGGCATCACAAAGGACCCTGCGAGACTGAATATACAAATGAATTGTGTATGAAAACAACTCTGACTCAGAACCTGCAGCAACTTGCCCATGAATCCAATTTCCTTATCTGTACAAACATACCAAAAGCCAGCCTGTTGCACATTGTGGGGACTCACTTGGAATCCTGGAGTTAATATGAAGATTATTTTAAACCAAAGACATTTGAGATCCAACAGATGCCAAAGATGCCTTCCTGCAGCTTCTCTTATCTGACTGAAAGCAGCAACTCCAGGGAAATGTGGCTACTATAAATCTCTTCTTCAGGTGAATTTCATGGCCATGAAGATGGAAAGGCCACTTGCACCTGCATAAACAAACATTGTCACACAGGTTCTTATCTCCTTGTTGTTCTCCTCAAAACCCATTTGTCTTTCCTAATGGAATCTATTTCTTCTCCCCATAAGAGCCTTCTCCCAGCTTCCCTTTCTCTATTAAGTAAAAGATACAAGCCACTAACTTCAAACTGTTAATGAGCTAGCAACTTCTTTGTTGTATCCAAATAAAACATTCTCCCACCCCTGTTAATCTGTCTTTTTGTCAGTTTAATTTGCAGTTCCCACATGCTGAACATAAGATGATAGAGAAGAACTTTATCTTGATAAAGTAAGACTTGCTGCAAACCAGAATGCCATCTCTAATAACAGTCCAGGATTCTAAACTATCACTGCTCTAACAAGTGGTTCCAAATGGCCAGGGCTTGATTAATAACTAATAGCTAACTTACTTTTTGCCCCCATTTCCAATTTAGGAATAATCTGAGAAAGCAGTGTATCCCTTTCTCACCACATACAGTATCCCACCCTATGTGGTGCTTCCCTATGCCACTAGGTTCTAGGCAGGGTAGACTGGAAGTTGTTCCTTTGTTCCACAATAAAGTTTCCCCCTCTTTTGTCTGAATCTCTGCCAAAGCACAAGTAATGACAGTTGACTTCCTTGCTATAGCAACCTCTGCAAACATAGCTTTAGCTTTTCTTTTTGGATTGGTCTTCATTTATTTTCACAACCATATGCTTCCTTCCCACAATTTGGAATTTGTTTTGGAATAAGCTGCAGAGCAAAGTAAAGATAAATAATTACTTGCTATGATACTTTCTGTATATTCTCTATTTCTTGTAGTTCTTTACTGAGGTGTAGAAATTCCTTCTGATGCTAGTAGTACAAAAGCTTATTTCATGCAAATCAATTAATCCTAAATATGAGAGAAAGATCAATACAACATAGTGGCAAATAAATCTACTATTCTCTAAGTGCTTGAAAAAATCTCAAACAACACAAATTTACATTTTAATAAACACATTACACACTGATTTTAGTTGTAAAGGAGGTATGAAAACTCAAATATAAAAAGCTTGGGAATATGAAAATCAATTTCTTTGTTTAAATAACTTATTATTATAATTATTATTCAAAGAAAAAGGACTTGTGAAATTTGTTCAGGTTTTAAATTTGAAGTATGCTTTGTAAATATCCTCCCTAACACACACATCAACATCACCAGCTCTAAAAAGAAAATAGAGTAAATGCCCCAGATTAGCTAATGTTGGAGCAATTGAAATGTCATTTCAATGGTGGAGTGTGTGCCTCCCACTTACTAGGCCCTAGATTCAGTCCCCACCATTGTATAAAAAGGTGGTTATATACTATATAGTTAATAGTTTTGCTAATGTTTAATACCACCAACATGTCTGCTGGCTTATCATGCTGTGGGGAATTGCATGTTGCCGTGATGCTAAAACCATGCCACCAGTATTTCAGATGCCAACAGGGCCACTCATGGTGGACAGGTTTCAGCTGAGCTCTAGACTATGACAAACTAGAGAGAAGGATCCGGGAGCCCACTCCTGAAACAATTAGCCATTGAAAATCCTATGAATGGTAGAGATGCACTGACATAGTGGCCAGTGGACATGGCACAGTGTTGGGTAGTGTTTCTCGTCCTGTTGTTTACATAAGGGTTGCTGTGAGTCAGATCTGACTTAAAGATACCTAAGAACAACAACTAAAGCACATAGAATTGCTCAAAACACCTGGGTGTGCTGGCACAGGCCTGTAATTCCAGAGACTCAGGAAGCTGAGGCAGGATGATCGTAGTTTCAAGGTCAGAGGCAGCTTGCTTAACTTAGCAAGACCTAGTCTCAAGATAAAAAATAAAAGAGGAGCTGAAAGTGTAGTTAAGTGATAGAGTGAGTGCAAAAGGTTGAGTGAAACCTTGGGTTCAGCCTCTCAATACTGGAAAAAAATGCTCAAAACAAACAGTAGGAGAGAAATCTGGTTCTCTCATTTCTCTCTGTACTCTGTTTTTTGGTCTTACAAATACTCAACTTCCTTTCATGCCTGTAAGGTGAGTTTAAGTCTCAAACATTAGTGGTCTCCATTAGAATTAGGCTTTTATTACTTTATTCTTTGGGGCAACTTATAGTTATTTTTTGAGGTTTGGTTCTTTCACTTTTCACTGCAGTCTTCTTCCACCCTCCTTTATTTATAAATGTTGGTGGGGTACTTTCTTTTTCTTTCTTTTTCTTTTTCTTTTTTATTTCAGTACTGGGAGTTGAACCCAGGGCCTCGCACCTGCATGCTCTGCAAGTGCTGGACCACAGAGCTCCACCCTAGTTCTTTTTTTTTCCTTACATTTTTTAAGATAGGACACAGACTGCCTCTGGTCTCAAACTTTCAATGTTCCGGCCTCGGCCTCCCCAGTTGCTGGGATTATAGGCGTGCACCACCCCTCCCGGGTTGTATTTGCATTTTCCATTATGCAACTATTACATCACTTTTGGTTATAGTTTCATCAACTTACAAAATTTATGGAAACTTTTGATTAACATGTAGTAAAACTCGTATGCATTTATGGGTTATATTCCCCTATTTTCCCCATGTACTCATGAAGTTACATCATTTACATTGAGATTATCCTCTCTCCCTTTATCCCTTTACAATGCTTCCCCTCCTTCATCCACATTCCACAATCTTTGCTTCCATTTGCTAGTTCCCCCTCTCCTTGTTTCTAATCTGCTTATATTTTCCCTTCTTAACTAAGTTAAATTATTCATTTTTATATATTGGCTTATATATAGTTTTTTTCTTCCATTAAGTAAGATTTACTTCCCCCATATGAGTGAGAACCTAGGGTTTTCTCTTTCTGAGGCTGTGTTTGTTCATTTAAGATGACATTCTCCAATTCCATCCATTTTGCTGCAAATGACATTATTTCATCTTTTTTTTATTGCCAAGTACTATTCCATTGTGTATATGTAAATACTTTTTTTATCCATTCTTCTATTGATGGGCATCTTGTTTTGTTCCATATCCTTGCAATTGTGAAGAATGTATAGGTTTCTTGTCATTTCTACTGACTTGCCAGATTGGAAGGAAATGAGAAAGGCTGGTTGTATGCCTAACATCCACTGGTGAAACAGTCTTGTCCACAATGGAGCATATAGAGAAATGCATTCTATGACCCTTGTCCTATCACATGCTAGTAGACAATGGGTCTCTAGGGTATTTGTTTATTTATGTATATTTGATAAAACTATTTGAGAGCAATAGAGAGAGCAGTGTCCTCCCCTCTAGAAGTTATCTGTTAATTAAAACCATTCTCATTTTCTGGATGAATGTGTTGAACCAGTGAATGAATGTCTATGCTTGGTTTCAAAGGCATAAAAATGATCAACTTAAGTATTTGCTTCATTTCTTTGGCATAATAAAGCATATCTATTTATCTGCATTATCACAACATGAACCTGAGTACATCCTAGCTAGCAGAGTTACGTTTAGTGAAGGGTTTCAGCTAGAATTATGATTCCCCCAGGCTCAATGGTTTACTTGTTAGCAGCTTTATAAGTGCACAGCACAGAGAGAGGCTTTGTTTGGGGCTTGGAAAACAGTAAATCATTTGGCATCTTTAAAATGTCCAGAACATTTGATTAAATGCAACTGCACAGCAACTTGCTATTGTAAAATATTAGATGCACCCAAAGTAACAAAAACAGCTTGGAGAGACACTAATGGTCCCTCTTTAATTTTGTTGCTGACACCTGGCAACATTTGGAGCTATAAATAGAGTAACAGGGAAAGAGAAGAAAGCTGAAGGGATTTTCTGTTGCTGTTCTAACACATAGAATGAGAAAGGCTTAGAAAAGGAAAGAAGAAAAAAATCACATTTGGAAAAGAATTAGAGGCTCATTTTATTGAGGGATGGTCTGTCACAGGTTCTCACAGAGTACATTGTAGTTAGAATACCCTGGTTGAATTTGTAGGAATTTCCACAATTATGGGTAAAACTTTAGTAAACTGTTTAATTTTTCTACTATTAAAATTATATATAAAGCCCCAGGACAGTAGGCTCTAAAATTAAGGGGATGGTTCAGGGTCTTCTTTATTAGGTTTTTCCATTCCCAGGTGTCCAACGTTTGAAAGGACAAATGGGTTACTGCAAAGAAAGACAGAGGGTGATGAGATGGGCCCCACTGGGTCCTGGGAAAGGATGTAATTAGTAATGTAGGCAAAGTAGCCCATAGCCGGGGAATATCCTACAAATTCTTGTCAATAGATAGACTGTTAAATTTATGATGGGGCAAATATAAATTGAATCTCTGCGTCTATGTCAGTGTGGGTTGACTTGTTCCTTAGATTTCCTCAGAAATCTGGGATATATGGAAGCAAACGTCACTATGTTTGGTAGAGTAATAATTTGTTAGTAAGTGTGATGTTTTAAAGACCATAAACTAAGAAGGTTCTAATCTCAGCTTGTTGCCATTTCACCTCATAGTCTGAAGGGTAGACTTCCCAAACCTTGATTTCCAAAAGTATTCACTGTGTTAGTCAGACTTTCTGTTGCTGTGGCAAATGCCTGAGAGAAACAATTTAAAAGGAGAAAGGATTTATTTTGGCTCAGGGTTTCAGAGGTTTTAGTCTGTGACCAGCTGACTTCTTTGTTTTGGGGCCTGTGGTGAGGCAGAACATAATATGGAAGGGCAGGATGGGACAGTGCCATTCACACCATGATGGACAAGAGGTAGAGAGACACACAGGCATGAAGGGGCCAGGGACTACATAAATCTTTCTAGGGCATGCTCCCAATGGCCTACTTCCTCCAACTAGGACCCACCCCTAGTTTTCAGTTCCCAGTAATGCCATCAAATGAATCTATCAAAGGATTAGCCCACTAAGTCAGATCCCTCAAGATGCAATTGTTCCCCCTCCCAAATCAGCTGTCAGCCAAGCCTTTAACACATGAGACTCTGGGGAACATTTCAGATCTCACCTTGCAAATATGCAGTGAGAATTAAGTGAGATAATCCATGTCAAGTGCCTAGTACAGTGCGGACACTGAAATTTCTCCCCTCCCCCTGGAATACTAAGTGACATTTATTTATCAGATGGATTGATTCAACCACACTTTTTTGTCTTATTATTTTAGCATTACCATAATGCTAGAAGGGAAAAAAAGTCACAATATTTTCTCCCTCAAGGGAAAACTCTTGCAATCTCAAATTCAAGAGTAAATTTAGGTATACACAGGTCTGAAACATTCTCTATAGCTGGATTTCTAATCCTTATCATGTACCAAAGGAGTCTAAGAGATCTGAACATTATATCCAGCTATTTTAATAGGTTTTCTAAGACCGTGAATTGGCTTAGAATATAGGCTTATAATAATATAATATAATATAATATAACCTTTCTTTTTGTGCTGGGGTTGAAAAACCCAACACTTTCTCCTGAGGATTATAGGATTATTTTTAATACTGTATTTCATAACCTGTTGTAAGATCTTAAGAACTCAATAAATGTTAAATGATGATACCTAATGGGAGGTTTTTTCTTTTAACACAAACATTAAACCATGAATCTCTTAAGTTTTTCTGAGTGATTTATGACTTAGTCCAACAGAAAAAGTCTGTAAGATTTACAAAATCTTACATTTGCACATGGCCAGGCAGAACTAGATTGACTCATGACATCCCTTTTAATTGAACCTGAGGCATTTTCTCTTCACATTGTCCAGCCTGTGCATGGCTTTTGTTTCTGTTGACCTCAGTTTTCTTCTATTAACCCCTAATAGCAGACTTCACACTAGTTAAAGGTCTGTTATCTAAAATCTAATCTTTCTGTGCAATTGGGGAGTAAGATTCTGTGTATCACAAACTTTAGCATGGATAGTTATGGTACATCACTACAGGAAAAAGTACAGTGATTTTTTTATTGATATCTAACAGAAGCAAGTGAAGTTTCTCACCATATATTGTTGTTGTTGGGTGCTGTAGAGTCAGATATGTATATCATCCATATATTATTAGTGTTAAAACTCACACTTAAAATTCTGAAATTGAAATGTAACTAGGGCATCATATATTAATTGTCATGCAATCTAGGGCATCTTACATTAATTGTCAACTAGAGGATAGATATGATTTCTTTAATCATTTACTGGGAAAGAGCTTTCTACATTTTTCTTCCTGTTGGTGTGACTGGAAAACTGTAGCTCCCTGATGTTCCAACCAGCAGAGCATTTTAAGACATTTGAGATAGTTGTGGACTAGAAACCAATACTTTATAGTAAGATCAAAAAATCCCTCAGAGGTCACAGTGGAGTATTCTTTTGCTGTGAGAGCATAATGAATAAAATAAGTAGAAAAACATGGGCACTAGTGTGCTGAATTGAAAAGTAATTCAAAAGCGTCAGCCTAGGAATGTAAAGACGTATTAGGAATAACTTGACTGATATACTTTTCTTATGTTGTTGTTGTTAGGTGCCACTGAGTTGGTGTCTGACTCATAGCAACCCTAAGTACAGAAGATGAAACACTATTGTCAGTGCTTCTCTGTTATTCATAGAGTTTTCAATGGCTGATTGTTTTTTGGGAGTGGGTTGCTGGGTCCTTCTCCCAAACCTACAGCACATGCTGTGCCCAGGTGTTCTCTCATCCAAGTACTAACCAGGCCAGACCCTGCTTAGCTTCTGAGATCTGGTGGGATTAGGTGCCACGTTGGTATGGCTGCAGAATATACTTCACTTATAGCTTCCCTTCAATAAAAGCATACAGTGATATATGATAGAAATTTATGTCTAAGTAAATCTCAAAAAACCCTAAGTAGGTCATAAAATAAAAACTCCTAGAAAATATTTTGTCATACTTTAATGGGTGGTGTTTTTTTCTTAGTGGTAAATAATATAAAGGTGGGCTAAATAATTGATGGAAACTTAAAGTTGATGTAGTATAGTATCATTATTCCTGAGAGTATGTGAATTATTCTCAGGGTTATTTTCTTGCAAGGATTTTACAAGAACTCCCAAAATTTCACACACACACACACACACACACACACACACACACACACACACATATGTTGCACTACTGTTATGGTTTTGATCTAAATTGTTCCCCAAAGATCATGTCATTTGGTCCCCAGCTGTTAGGGCTGTCCTGGGAGGTTGTGAAATTTGGAAGATGAGCTTTTGGCAGAAGTAGCTCCTTGTAGGTGGGGCTTAATAGGTCTCCCTGCCCCTACTTTACAGGCTTGGTTCTCTCTCTACTTCCTGTTGATGAATATATAAGGTCATCTGCCATGGGCCTTTCCCTCTGCCACTGCCACCCCTGCCCTGCTGCCATTATGGACCAATCTACTAAATGTGAGCTTCCAATACATATCTTCCCTCATGTTTGTTTACACTGATTTTTCTGCTACAGTGAAAACAACTGACTAATACAATTGTCAAAACATTAAAATATAAATATTATAATAATATTGTCCTTCATTTTTCTATTCACAACACAAAATTCCATCACTTTCAATAGCCTAGAATGAGAACAGATTAAAAAACTTATCTCTAGGTTATTTCTTTCTTTTATTATTTATTATTTTTTGGTGGTGCTGGGGATCAAACCTGGCCCTTATATATCCTAGACAAACATTCTACCATTGAGCTACCTTCCCAGCCCTAGGTTATTCCTCTCATAGTCTGCTAAATGCATCATAATTTGTCTTTCTTTTTCTTTGATTCAGTGTCTCACTATGTACTCCAGTTTGGCTTCACACTTATGATCCTCTTCCAGGAGTGCACCACTGTGCCTAGTTTAGTTTGTCTCTGTAGTTGAAGATATGGCATAGAAAGAAGAAAATACCAAAATTCTTGAATGCCAAATGACTTATTGGCTACATAAAATTATTTCTTTCTGAATAGAAGTTCTGTTGAATATGTGTAACTTACACTGCATATTTGACAACATTCATTCATTAAAAAATATGTACTAGCTGGGCGTGGTGGCACACGCCTGTAATCCCAGAGGCTTGGGAGGAGGAGGCAGGAGGATCGCAAGTTCGAGACCAGAGGCAGTCTGTGAAATTTAGGGAGACCCTGTCTCAAAAAAGTAAAAAAATGGGCTGAGGGTGTAGCTCTTGCAGAGCTTGCAGAGTATGCAGGTGTGAGGCCCTGGGTTCAACCCCCAGTACCACATACACACACAAAGTATGTATTCAGTCATGCATGGTGGTCCACTCCTGTAATCTCAATACTGGGAGGCAAAAGCAGAAGGATAGATGGTTGGAGGCCAGCCTGGATTACATAGGAAGACAATGTCTCAAAAAATATTTTATTGGTTAATGTTCAAGGTACTTGGAGATATAGTAGCCCTGTCATGGGAGTTTAGATTCTAGTGGAGTAGATAATATATAATATTAATTAGTAAATTTTATCATATGCTAACTAATTAGTGCAAAGGTGAAAAATTAAGAAGGAGGAGGTAAGAAGTGTTGGGAAAAGTTCAAAATTATAGACTGTGTGGCCAAGGAAAGCTTCTGTAACAAAGCGCCATGTGAGCAAAGCCCTGAAGAAAGTGAGGCATCTACCAATATGGGTGCCTGAGAGAAGCACTTTACTGGCAGAGAGAATAGACAACAAACACAAAGGCCAACAAGCAGAAGGGGGTCTGGTGTGTTCAAGGAATTGGAAGAAGCCAGAGTGGCTGGCACTATGCAAAAAAGTGATCAGGTAAGAGAAGTCCAATAGGGAGAACAGATTCTGGGGGTGTTGTAGGTTGGAGAAAGGGCCATGGCCCTTCCCTCTGAATGAGATGAGAAGGTCTGGGAGGCCTTTGGGGAAGGTATACCCTAATCTGATTGGCCTTTTAGATGGATGCTCTGGCTATAGTGTTTCGAATAGGATGGAGGAGTGGAAACAGACCACTTCATCACTTTGTCATAATCCAGGTGAGAGATGAAAGTGAGTTAAACTCAGACAGAAGTAGAAGTATCAAAATCTAAATTTTGGATATATTTTGAACTATTAGCTATCATGATTTGCTGATGAACTGGCTGTAGAGTGAGAAAAATATGGGTTCAGTGATTACTCTGTCTTGGCCTCAATCACTAGTAAAAACCATCATTTATCAATGGGAATGATGGGAACTTTGCAAAAGAAGTAGATTTGTGGGAAGATAATGAAGAATATTAGGAATGAAACCTTGGATATATTGAAATTAAGATGCCTTTGGATATCTACAGAGAGATGTCTGGTAGGCTGTTGGATACATAAGCATAGAAGTAGGGGGTAGTAACCAGGCTGGAGTCATCAGCATATGGGTCATATTTAAAGTCAGGAGACTGAATGAGAACACTAAGGAAGTAAGAAAGCAAAGGAGATCAGGATCATGAAAGCTACGAAAACAAGCATTCCATGAGGAAGCAAGGCATCCAGCAAGTCAAATGCTTTGAAGAGGTCAAATAAGATGAGGACTGAATTTATCCATTTGGATATCACTGGAGGCTTGACAGAAGCCGTGTGTGTGTGTGTGTGTGTGTGTGTGTGTATGTGTGTGTGTGTGTGTGTGTGTGTGTATGTGTGGTAGCCTGATTATAATAAAGTGAGATCTACAAAGAATTCAAGGACAAAAATAAGGAACAGAGAATAGAGACAATTCTTTCAAGGCAACTTCTCATTAAAAACAAAAAGAAGGGAAATGAAACAATAGCTAGGACAAAAGTAGTATTGCTTTTGTATTTTAGAGGATAGGACAAATTGAGTGCTGTGGGAAATTTTCCAGTTGAAAGAAAAGAGAAAAAAATTCAAAAGGAGAGATTTGTCAAAGTTGGCACAGGTTGTCATGGGCATTTTTAGCAGACAGTCACTAAAAATGCATTTTTTCAAACTTTCTAGTCACAGCTCATTTTTTTCTATTCTCTTTGCGCATGTTTATTCTGTCTTTCATTGATAGAAAGCCAATATTTCATCTCATCAGTAAAGTGTTTCCTGCCTATCTGAGCTCATAAATTCAGAAATCTCTCTCTTCCCTGAACTCAATGTTGTGGTGTTTTTGTTTGTTTGTTTTTGGTGATTTTTAAAATTATTTTATTTATTTATAATTTTATTTTAGGTTTTTGAGACAGATTCTCACTGTTAGCCTAGGATGGCCTGGAACTTGCTATGTAGCACTGACTGGCCTCAAACTCATGTCAATCCTCCTGCCTCAGCCTCCTCAGTATTGAGACTCAGACATATGCCATCATGTCTGGCTCAAGATTTTTTAAATTAAAAAATTTAACTAATAGATAAAACCCAAAATTGTACATATTTATGAGTTACTGTGTGATGTTTCCCTCACTTGTCTGTCAGTTTTCCATACTATGAGGGCTTGTGTATTGCTGTGATGCTGAAAGGTATGCCACTGGTATTACAGATACCAGCAGGGTCACCTATGGGGGATGGGTTTCATCTGAGATTCCGGACTAAAACAGACTCGGGAGAAGGACATAGCAACCTACTCCTGAAACAATTAGTCATTGAAAATC
>VMDO01036943.1:0-14735 GCA_007922755.1 Pedetes capensis
ATCTAAGAGGAGACTTATGTGAACTGGCTTATGTAGTTATGGAAGCTAAGAAGTCCCTAGATATAATATCTGCATGCTGAAGAACCAGGAAAGTCAGTGGTATAATTCAATCCAATTCTGAAGGCCTGAGAAATAGGAAGGTACTGGTATAAGTACCAGAGCCTAAAAGACTGAGAACCAGGAGCTCTAATGTCCAAAAGCAGAAGAAGATAAATATCCCAAGTCAAAAACAGAGAGACAATTTGACTTTCCTTTGCCTTTTTCTTCTCTCTTGGCACTCATTAGATTGAATGGTTCCCATCCACATAGGTGAGGGGGGATTTTTATTCAGTCTACTGATTCCAATGCTAATCTATCCTGGAGGCACCCTCACAGACACACCCAGAAATGTTTTACCAGCTATCTGGGCATCTCTTAACACACACAAAAAAATTAACCATCATATAAATTAATTTACATTAAGGAAAAATAGCAAAATCCTAGAAGCAGATAGAGAGGGTGTTAATACTATGGAGAGTTAATGCGCCTAATAGATAAAAGTTTCTTTGAATATGTGAAAAAGAACTGGAAATAACATAGATTAATCAAACCCACCAAGGTTTTAGAGAATTATGTAGAATAATGTCTTAGAAATTAAATAAATATTCCCTGAGTATAATCAGCAACACTCTATATTCAAATGGAATATACATACCAGAGCAGGACTTTGTTATGATTTGGATCTAAAAGTCCCCTGAAGGTCATGTGTTTGAATATTTGGTTCCCAGGTCATGGCACTGTTTTCGGAGGCTATGGAACTTTGTGTGATTCTAGCTTTGCAGAAATAGCTCCCTAAGCCAGGTCTTTGGTGTTTATCCTGGACCTGTGGTTCTGGTCACTTTCTGCTTCCTGATGGCTGAGATGTGAGGAGGACGTCTGCCACCTGTCCCAAGGCTTGCCCTGCTGCCATGCCTGCTCTGCCTCTATGGACTATCTGTAAGCCCCCACTAAATCTTCCTTCCCATAAGTTTGTTTTAGTCAGAAGTTTTGCCACAGCAGTGCAGTATCTGAAATGCAGAAAATTGGTACCAGAGAGTAGTGTCATTGCTGTGCAGAAATCTGACCATGTGGTTGTCTTTTTGTTGTTAGGTGCCATCAAGTCAGGTCCAACTCACAGCAACTCTCATAGAGTTTTCAATGGCTGATTATTTTCAGGATTGCTTCAGGAGTGGATTGCCATGTCCTCCTATTTTTTCAGTGCTGAGGATTGAACCTGGGTCCTGGAAGAATGTGGAGCAGTGCTCTACCAACTGAGCTAAACCTAGTCCATCATGTGGTTCTTAAGCTGTTGGAATTTTTTTGCAGGAGTTTAGAAGAATTTGGAGATGCAGACAAGAAAAGCCTTTGAACACTGTAAGTGGAGGCTGAAGGGTGATGTTGGTGACCATTTTTAAGGCCAGAATTCCAATGGTGATATGGATGGTAACAACAGGGTTCAAAGGGTTTTAGAGGAAAATGAGGACTCCTTTGGGCTTTGGACTATAGACTATTTATGTTACATTCTAGCAAAGAGATTGTGTGCACTCTGCCCCTATCCTAAATATTTGCATGATGTTAAATTTAAAAGTAATAGAATAATTAACTTGGAGGAGGAAATAACACGAGGGCAGCAAGATGTTCAGAGTGTGGCATGTGTTGCTGCTTGCTGTTTTCAAACAGATTCATGATGAAAAATAGAAGGAAAAGACAGAACAAAAAGATCTAGAAAATGTATAGTTTAAAGAGGAAAAAAGATACAATTTGTCTAAGGTTGCTATGGACAGGGTTGGTTTGGGCAAGGAAACAGTAACTGTTGAAGATGTTGTTGTTGAAGAGATAAGCACCATTAAAGGGAATTATAGTAGAAATACCCTCAGGGCACAGGAGGACTTGGCCAGATCTGTTTCTGAAAAGGGAATGGCCACAATGCAAGTGCCTTCAGGATGCCTAACTGCAAAGGGGCCACCATGCCTGCTCTGCCTCTATGGACTAAAATCCTCTAACCATAAGTACCCAATAAATCTTTCTTCCTGTAAATTTGCCTTGGTCAGGTGTTTTGCCACAGCAGTGTACCAGCTGACGAATACAGACATCCTCTTTTCAATTATGGTATACAAGTTTATTCAGATCAAGACATCTTTTTAAAACAGAAAAAAAAACAGATAAAATCGCTTTATTCACCTTAAAATCATCAAGTAGCTAAATGCAAAGCTAAATTTTGCAATGCTGAGGATGAAACCTAAGGCCTTGCACATGTTATGCAAGCACTCTACCACTGAGCTACATCCCCAGCTTCAAAGACTATCCAGAATAGGATTAGTTATTAAAATTTTGAATCCCTTCTTCTCCCACTGTACTCTAGCTCATATTAGCAAGGACTTGATAAGAGTCTATATGATTTTCAAAAATACTAAAGATTAATTTTAGAAGTTCAGCACACAAAAGGTATTCTCCCTAAAATGGGCATCACCATCATCAAACCACATATGTACACTGAGCTTCCTATTAACATGATAATGATTTTTTAAAATATCTAGGCCAGGTGCTGTGGCACACACCTGTAATCTCAGAGACTCAAGAAGCTCAGGCAGAAGGATTACAATTTCAAGGTCACATGCATCCTGTGCAATTTACTGAGACCCTGTCTCAAGGAATCAAAAAGGGACTGGAGGTGCAGCTAAGTGGTAGAGCCCTTGTCCACCATGTACAAAGCCCTCAGTTCAACCCCTGGTACTGAAAAAAGAAAAGACTATTCAGAGAGAAATGAGTATTAATGGAGCACCAAACCCACTATGCCCAGAGGGCATTTGTTTGTACCACACTATACATTTGTGCCTTGGTTCAGTGAAGACAGAAGTCAAGACCCATCATCAGCCAAGTGTGGGAAACTTTATAAGAGAGCCTCCACACATTAAGCTGTGATCACAAAGGGTTACATATTCTGATCTGAAATCAACCCCTTCTTCCCAAGACCAGCAGAGGGGAAGGAAAGGGAGAAAAAAGTCACCCAACCAAAGGGAAAAACAGAATCCAGAGGAAATAAAGGCAGTGCAGAAAGCACAAGAAAAATCTCAAAAACATGTAATTAATACCCTCAGAGAGATAACAAAGCCATAAAACAAGAAGAGAATAACATTAAAGAAGAACAGCCAAAAACAACAACAGCCAAAAAACCCTTAGAAAATAAATTTTTATATCCAAAAATTTAATAGTTAAATGATTTAGAAGATAAAGTAAATCTACTGAGTAAAACTTAAAATTATAAAGAGATGGAAAATAGGAGTCAAAAGATGATCAATCCAGAAGATCTGATATCAAATCAATTGTGATTCCAAAAAAAGAAAAAAATAGAGGGAAGAAATTATCATAGTAGCACAATAATAAAACATCCATGAATTATAGCACAAAAGTCTCTTGACTGAAAAAGCCTCCAAGGATTCAGCATAATATTTTAAAAAAATACATAAGGCTCATCATATGAGAATTGGGAACAGGAAAAAGAAAAGATTCTAAAAGGATTGGAATCAGAACAGCATAACCTTAACAGGACATTCTATGAGACCATGAAGCAGTACCTTCATAACTGAGAGGAAAAAATGACATTTCAGTGAACAGTACAAGAAAGCATTCTAAACTCAGTCAAATTAAAAATTAAGTGTGTGATTAGAATTGTAAGTCTTTACAGACTTTTTTTTTGGCAGTACTGGGGGTTGAACCCAGGGACTCATGCATGTTAGCAAGTACTCCACCACTGAACCATATATCCCAGCCCCTTTTCATTTTTATTCATTTTTTAATTTTATTTATTTATTTATTTATTTATTTATTGGTACTGGGGTTTGAACCCAGGGCCTCACACTTGCATGCTCTGCAAGTGCTAGACCACTGAGCTGCACCCCCAGCCCATTTTTTTTACTTTTTGAGACAGGATCTCACTAAGTTACGCAGGCTGCCTATGGTCTAGAATTTGCGATCCTCCTGCCTCCGCATCCCAAGCTGCTGGGATTGCAGGCGTGCACCACCGAGCCCGGCTCATATTTTTTTATTTTTGAAACAAGGTCTCACTAAGTAGAGCAGTCTGCCTCTGGCCTCAAACCTGTGTTCCTCCTGGCTCAGCCTTCCAAGTACCTAGGATTAAAGGCCTGTGCCACAGTGCCTGGTGTATTTTTTTGTTTTTTTAAACTATATGCATGTGTTACACTGAAACAAAAATTTAAGTTAAAAATAATTCAGGAGAAAAGAAACCCAACCATTCTCCATTTCAACTTAGTTTTGTAAGGAAGAAAAGAAGGATATTTAATACATTCCAGAAAGGAGAAACTTCTAGGCTTTCGGGGAGTTTCATTTTTATTTATTTATTTATTTTCTTTCTGTTTGTTGTTCTTGTTGTAAATAGGCAATAGTAGCATAGCAGATATGTGATATAAAGTCTTGCACTTTCTTCTAGATAATGTGTATACATTATTACATGGAATCATCAGAATAACTTGATAAGTAAATATCATTCTCTACCAACATCGGAGGAAACTGAGATTCAGGAAGGTTAAGTGATGTGTCCACAGCCACAAAGCTGTGAAGTGTCAGAGCTAAGATTCAAATTCAGATTCGTCTGTCTCTCTGAAGACCATGCCCTTGACCACCATGCTATCCCAGCACCCAGAGACACAGCCCCATCTTACCTCCTCCACATCTTCAGCCAACAGCTCTTCACGATCCACTTCTCTTACTAAGTCCTGTGATTTCTTCTTGATCAAACCCTAAGGTTAACCAGGAAATGATTTTTCAGTCAAGTATTAAGGAAATAAAATAACTCATTGTCTCTAATGAAGAAAGGCTGTCAAATTGTTAGATTTTGTTTGCACTTTCCAAAGAGTTCAGTCTACCCTGACGGATGGTATTGATATGAGAGGATGCCATCAAGCCAAAGTGACTGGGAAGAGGCAGAGAGGACAGTTGAGGAAGAGAGACCAGCCTCCAACTGTCAGGTGGCTTATCATCTTCATCTTTTTTCTTTCATTGCACCTCACCTTCCCCCAACTAAGCCACATTCTAGCTACATTAAACAATGCGCAATTCTCTGACCACCATAAATTGTGCCATGCCTTGGAAGGCTTTGCACATGCTCCCTCTCTCTTCTTCCCACCTGCTGAGCTCATGGCAGTGTCCTTGATAGTGTCTTTCCTAGCCCACTCCTCCTTTGCCCTCTACCATACCCTGCACACTCATCTAACCTAACACCCATAACACACTATTGCATGTACTTATAAACTGACCTGCTTCTGACTTAATGATCTATAAATTCCTTAATGGCAGAGGACATGTGTTCATGTCTGCGTCAGTAAATATTTGTGTGTACTCTTCTTTTATAAAGGAAATGTCATATCACATATATATGCCCCATTAAAGAATGATCAGATGACATGCTAGCCATGGTTATGCTTGGGTACCTGAATTATGTATTATTTATTCCTTGTATATTGCTAAAACTTCTGTGGTAAACATATTACTTTGAAAACAAGGCAAGAAGATCTCAAAAAAGATCACAAAGTAAAAAGATCTATAAACTTGATGACATTAAAATTAAGATCTTCTGTTCACTGAAGATATAATTTAAACAGTAAAACAGCAAGCCACAAAATGACAGAGAATATTTTTGCACCATACATAAAAAGAACTCCCACATGTCAATGAAGAAAAGGCAAACAAACCAACATAAAATGAGCTTAAATAACCACTTTTAAAAAGAAGAATTGTTGGCTAGGGGCATGCCTTAGTGCTAGAGCACTTGTCTATCATGCACAGGGTCATGGGCTCAACCTCTAGTACTGCAAAACAAAAGAGGAATTGAAATGGCCAAAGAATGCATGTATGTATATATGTGTGATATATTTGACATAGACATATACTATATACATACTTTAATATGTATAAATAAATGTGTTTAAAGTCATTGGTCACCCATCTGACTGTCAACTTGTCATGTTGTGGGGCTTCATTGTTGCTGTGATGCTCAAAGCTATGCCACTGGTATTTCAGATACCAGCAGGGCCACTCATGGTGGACAGATTTCAGCTGAGCTTCCAGACCAAAACAGACCAGGGAGAAAGATCTGGCAGACCACCCCAGAAACAATATGTTGCTGTTGTTGTTAGGTGCCCTCAAGTCCCGAAACAATTAGCCATTGAAAACCCTAAGAATGTCAGAGAATCACTCTCAAATATATTGCTGGAAAATGAGCCTCCCGGGGTGGGAAAGCATTCAAGAAATGACTGAGAAAGAGTTTCCTCCTTAAAGTAGAGTTGACCTTAATGATGGGAATGGAATAAAGCCCCTGGGACCTCCTTTTGCTGATATAGCACGACTCAAAATGATAAGAAACATAGTGACTGCAACATTAGGCTCAAACATAAAAAGATCATGTGCATGGCACAGTTTGGGGTAGTGTTTTGTTTTGTTGTACACAGGGTCACTATGAGTTAGATTCAACTCAGCACTCAACAAACAAACAAAAGTTATTAGTAATTCAAGAAAATACAGACTAAAGCCTCAATTAGATAACACATCAATTTGGCAAAAAAAAATTATAAAAACCTCTGAAACACTACAATACCTATTGTTACAAGGATATAGAGGAACAAGGACTCTCACACATTATAAATTGGCTCAACCACTTTGGAAAGCAGTTTGGTATTATGTACTAACGTGCATATATGTATGCTTTTTAAATCAGGAGGCATATATGTATGCACATACATATACACAAGAATGCTCATTGTTCATAACTTCCCCAAACTAGAAATAACTCTCTATGAACAGTAGAAAGAATAAATTGTGGTATAGTCAAATAATGAAATGTTACACAGCAACAAAAACTCATGAATTAGAGCTACACACCAGAACATGAATGAATCTTAGAAACACAATGTTGAACATAGAAAGCAAGACAGAAAAGTGCATATAGGATGATTTTATTAAAATAAAATTCAAAACAGGAAAAGCTATATTGTTAGGAATATGTACACAGATAATAAAACTAGGCTGTAGCCATATTACTGTGGTGTCTGATCCCAGCAGATCTCAGAAGCTAAGCAGGGTCAGGCCTGGTTAGTACTTGGATGGGAGACCACCTAGGAACACCAGGTGGTGTAGGCTTGGGAAAAGGACCTGGCAGCCAACTCGCCAAAAATAATCAGCCATTGAAAACCCTATGAATAGCAGAGAAACACTGACGATAGTGTTTCATCTATTGTATATAGCTATGAGTTGGATACTAACTTGACAGCACCTAACAATAACAACAATAAAACTACAGAGGGCTGAAGTTTTGTACTTAATGGTAGAACACTTGCCTAGGATGTGTGAAATTCTTCATTCAATCCCTAGCGCTCTCTCTCTCTCTCTCTCTATATATATATATATATATATATATATATATATATATTTTTTTTTTTTTTAAACCCTACAAAGAAAATAAGGGCTAAGCCAGTTGTGGTGATGCATACCTGTAATCCCAGCACTTGGGAGGCTGGGGTAGGAGGATAGAGGCAAATCCAAGGCCAGCCTGGTCAACATAGTAAGTTACAGGACATCCTGGGCTACACAGTGAGACCCTGTCACAAAAAAGAACGGAAGGTGGAAGGAAGGAAGGAAGGAAGGAGAGAGAGAGAGAGAGAGAGAGAGAGAGAGAGAGAGTATGTGTCCACAACCACAAAGTGAACAGAACATTTCAGTGAACAGTACAAGAAAGAATTCTAAACCCAGTCAAATGAAAAAAATAAGTGTGGGGTTAGAATTGTAAATCTTTACAGACTTTTTTTTGCAGTACTGGGGGTTGAACCCAGGGACTCATGCATGCTAGGCAAGTGCCCCTCCACTGAACCATATATCCCAGCCATCCCAGAAGAGAAATAAGGAAGGAAGGAAGGGAGGGAGGGAGGGAGGGAAAAATGAAAGGCTGGGCACCATGGTGGTGGTGCATGAATCCCAGCAACTTTGGAGGCCAAAGCAGGAGGATCACAGGTTTGATGCCAGAAGCAGCCTGTGTGGCCTAGCAAGACCTTGTCTCAAAATTAAAAAATACATAAGTATATAATATATAAATATATAAATTAAAAAGGGCTGGGGGTACAGCTCAGTGGTACAGCACTTGCCTAGCATGTGCAAGTCTCTGGGATCAACCCCCTAGGACAATAAATTAGTAAACAAACAAATAAATAAATAAATAAATAAATAAATAAATAAATGCCCTCCAAAGAAAATGAAGAATGTGACAGCTGCAAAAAAAAGTCTGACAGTAATAATATCTGGTGGGGGGAAAGAGGTTGGAATGGGACTTTTGGGGAGCTTCTAGGGTACTCCTAATATTTTCTTTGTGGGGGTGGCAATTAACATAAGTATTTACATTATAAAAAGTATAAATATAAAAATGTAACTAGAAAGTATAAATTGTACATAATTTCCCTAAGATTTTTTGAAAGTACAAAATGTCCTATGTGCCAGAAAAAAAAATATTTAAAACTTGGGATTTGATGTTCCAGGGGCCTAATATTAAATATAAAAGAATTAATCCAAACAAAATTGATGTGAACCCAAGTGGGCTGGAAACTTTATACCAAGCACCTCTTCCATTACTGCTCTTTCATTTTTATCTCTTCCAAGAAGCTTTTGCCATTCATTGTTCTTGTAATTGCCTTTTTTTTTTCTGCTTTAGAACACTTCAAATAAGGCCTGGATTCCTCTTTTCTTTAGTACTAGCTTCTTGGGTACAATAGGTACATATAACCTGATACAAAAAAAATTCCAAAGTTCCAATTTTCTGGCCCGGTGTGCTGGAAAATCTGGTCATAACCTATTTGGAATATCACAAACATGGTTAAGACCCAGTCCTTTTTTTAATGTGGATAGCTCTGGCAATGGAAGACACAGATTTGGAGATTGATTTATAAATACGGTAAATTTTGGATTTATACACATACTGTAAAGTTAGGGCCAATAAAAATTTGGTTGAATTTTTCCCTATCAGAGTCAGACTTGCCCTGATACATTATCTGACTTGGAGTTGTGGCCATGAGATATGGCCAACAGAATTTCCTAAATCTTCGAGTCAAACACTTTCTCTGCCTCTTCATATTATCCCTTATCCCAAATAGCCCATCCAACAGACTGGCTAGATTACATTTACTTGTGATGTAGCAATAAGCTTCCCCAAGTCTTTCCTGTCTGGACTCAAAGGTTTCAAAAACTCAACAAAGCAGACCTTGGACCCTTTTAGTTCAGTCGGCATAGAATACTAAAAGCATACGAATTTTATTGTCTTTAACCAGAGCTTACACTCTTGAGTTTTCCACTTGAACCATCCTTCCCTATAATTTGAACCAATAGTACATATCTTCCATGCCCCTTTGGTATTTGAGCTTGCAGAAGACTTTGATCCAACTTATCTTCTGCTGTGAAAAGAAAATGGGGGTGCCTTCTTTGCTTCCTGTAGCTGCTGTAGCAAATGATCAAAAGCTTGATGGCTTGAAACAACACAAATCTGCTTGTTCATTCACAGTTCTGGAACCAGAAGTCTGAAACTAGCATCGTCAAGCTAAAATCAAGGTGTCAGCAAGGTAGCACTCTCCCCAGGGACTCTAGAGGACAGTTTGCTCCTTTCTTCTTCCAGATTCTGGTGGCTATAGGCATTCTCTGGCTTTTGGCCGCATCACTCCATCTCTGCTACTGTCTTCACATCATCTTTTCCTCTGTGTGTGTGTCAAATCTCCCTCTGTCCCTTGTGATGACACTTGTGATGGTTCAGGGTTATCTCTTCATCTTAAGATTCTTAACATAATCACATTTGCAAAGTCCTACTTTCAATATGTTCCAGGAACTAGAACCTGGTGGCTTTAGGGTCATCAATCAGCACCACCACAATGCCAAAAAATAAAATTCAATCCCCATCCTGAGTGACACTATCTTACTGCTTACTCTGCCAAGAACTCAGCCAAGTGTTCTTGCAATCTATGCGTGAATCATCTACACTGTGTCCATGAACCATTTTCTTGACTTCTACATCAGCAGTCTCCAAATACCCTTGATAGTGTCTTTCAATCAGAAAATAAATAGAGCACACTCCCCCAATACATGCTGCTCGCTTAAAAATTATATGTACCAATGTCTCACTGTACTATTACATTATCATGCATATAAAAGTACTAATTTTTAAAAGATGAATAAAGAGTCAGGCATGGTGGTGCATACCTTTAATCCCAGCACTTGGGAGACCAGGGCAGGAAGTTTAATGCATGTTCAAGGCCAACTTAGTCTACATAGCGAGCTCTAGGACTGCCTGGGCTTCACAGGGAGACCTTGTCTCAAAAAAAATAAATAAATAAAATAAATAAATAAATAAAAGATAAGGAAAAATAAATATAAATAGAATCATATTTTTCCAACTTCCAAATGAATCATCTTGTTAACACCCTGGGGCATACACATTCCCCCTACTGAAAGAGCCCCTTATTGAATACATCTTTGCTCCCCAAAACTCCAAGGAGAAGCTCCAAAGACTGTTGCTTACAATATGATAGCTGAATGAGTACTGGACTCCCCACTGTAACTTCACCCACAACAAGTCAGCTTGCATCTTTCTGATATATTTTGGGGTCTTGAAAATTATTTCAACGTGGAAAATGTTGCCATGCAAAAAAAAATTACAAGAAAAAATAATAATAGGTTTGAAACCCACTTCTCTGGAGCACTCTCTTTTGGTGTGAGCCTCTGGGCGGCCTTTCATGCAGGTGGCATATGACATCACTCGGCCCCAGCTGTTCCTTATTAACTCAGCCTCTCAGTGAAAGATACAGCCTTTTACAACTTGACTTTTCTTTAAGGAGACAGCCCATCTTGCAAATCAACCAAACGCATTAAACACAGATCGTCACATTCCATAAACATGAATTTGACAAATAAATCCTACATCTTCATAGCCTCCACTAAGACAAGGAATGGTGTGAAGTTCTGAAGGATGCCAGGCTTGGCAAAAAAAAAAAATAGCTTCCTATTTTGTCACCCTAAGGGAAATGCCTGCCAACTGCACCTCCAGTGGGTCAAAGCTCAAGAATCACCCAGGAGCCTATAACCCTCAATGAGACCTCTAAATCATTTCCCACCAGAGCAGACTTTGTAAATATGTCCTTTGCCTGTTCTTAATGCCTAATTAGGCCCTGACCATGAGGCTAAGAGGTGGAGAAGAAAAGCCAGGACGATGCAGGCTGCCACTTGAGTTCACAGCAAAATGACAGGCAGCATGTGTGATCCAAGGGGAAGAACCTGACAGTCATACTTCAGTCTTTCAGCCTCATTTTTTTACATGGGGAGGTTGTAGCATCAATAGTGTCATCTTCTAATAGAAAGGACAACTACATATAATGCATAATTGCCGGTCTAAATGACTTGTTATTTTGACTGCCTATTCTAAAATGTCTGTAATTGCCTCCAATGAGACTTTGAATAAATGATAAGTCAGCACAGGCAATCACTGGTGGAGACATAGCATGGCTTTGGAAAACTTAGTACAAATTATTTTGTCATGTGTCAATTTTCACCAATTCCTGATGATGATCACAAGGCATTTGTACTGCTTTGTTGGATATTTCTTCCAACTGTGTCCCACTTAAGCAACAGAAGGAATATCATATGTAGGTGTATAAAAGACAAGGCAGTTGATTTTCAAGGGCAGTGAGCAAAAGCTAGCAGAGCCTGATAAATTACTTTTACAGAATTTTAGCTTGTGCCAAACCTTGGCCCTTTCCGTAAAACAGAACAAAGTAAGGCAAAAGCACACCTCTCTGAGAGTTATTGCCATCTCTCCAAATGAACTTTTTTTTCCCCTCGCATGCTTGTTTGCCAAGTCTTAAAATAACAAATCACTTCTTTATAACAAAATTGTCTCCCTGGAATAATAGGCTTCAGCATAAGTTCTGATAGAGCAATAGCTCCTCTAAATGACAGCAAAGGCTTGCAGCAGGGATGTGAGGCATATCTATTTCAGGGCTTCCCATTAGAGAAAAGCAGTTTGGTAAGAAATGAAGTCATTTCCTGACTCATTGGGATGCCATGTTTAAACCAGTTTTGAGCCAGAGGATACAAAGGTTGGAAAAATGTGGCTGAGCCTAAAAGAAGTGAATCATCCCTTAAGGTTTCAGAAAACCAACTTTTTAAAGTCCTTCACACATGACTAGAACATGTTGTTGTTGTTGTTAGGTGCCATCAAGTCAGTACCCGACTCATAGCAACCCTCATAGGGTTTTCAATGGCTGACTGTTTCGGGATTGCCTTGGGTGTAGATTGCCAGGCCCTTCTCCCATTTTTTGCGGTGCTGGGAATTGAACTCGGGACCTCAGAGACTGCAGCGCAGCGCTCTACCAACTGAGCTAAATCCCAGCACAACTAGAACATATGAGACAGGAAAAGAGGCCTAGTAAGAGCATCCATCCTCTCCTTCTATAGGAAGAAGGTTCTCCGCCCTGTACCCTTTGTCAAAAGCAATTCCATAGATGATGGGTTCACATATGATTACATTTGTATGTGTGGAAACAAAAGAAACAGGGCAATGTTCAGGCATTATAAACATTGGGAGATGGGGAGAAGATGGAGTCAAAGTCTGTTGATTTTTTTTATGTTTCTAATGTGAGTCAAAGTATCTAAAAAACTTTTGCGTTGCTGAGTATTGAACCCAGGGCTGTACAAATGCCAGGCAAGCACTCTACCATTGAGCTATATCCCTAGCCCCTCAAAACAACTTTTGAGAGATAATATGTATATCATATCATCACATTGTCCACTTTAAATTTCTACAATTTTATTAGTTATAACTCAATAAAGCTGAAAACATCTTTAATTTAAAATTTTAAAAATTAGCTGGGCATGGTAGCACATACTTGCAATTCTAGCACTTCCAAGCCAGAGGTAGAAGAATCACAAGTTCAAGGTCAGCCTGGGCTACATAATGAGATCTTGTCTGAAAAAAAAAACTGTAAAAAGACATGAAAGTAGAAGGGAGGCCAGGCAACATGGTGCATGCCTATAATCCAGAGACTCAGGAGGTAGAGGCAGGAGAATCACAAATTTGAGGCCAGAGGCAGCCTGTGTAATTTAGGGAGACCCTGCCTCAAAATAAAAAATAAAAAGGGGGTTGAGGTGCAGCTCACTGGTAGAGTACTTACCTAGCATGAGTGAAGCCCTGGGCTCAACTCTTGAGTACTGACAAAAACAAAATGAAAAGAAAACTAAAGAAAGTAGAAAGGAGACTATAGAGGGGGTAACGAGAGGGTGATGGGGTAAATATGATCGAATTATATTTCATATATATATAAAATATCACAGTGAAACTCAATATTTTATATAACTAATATACACCAAAAATAATTTATTCACAGCTTAAAAAATTTTAAGAGAAAACTTGCTGTTGTTGTTGCTGTTGAGACAGTATCTTTCTATGTACCCCAACCCTTGGCCTCTCATTTGAAACTTTTAAAAATATGATATGCAACAATTTGGTACAGACTCCACGGATTTATTTTACTGGAACATTTTCAATGTTGATTCTCACTAGTAATGAAAGATAAATTTTATAATCTAAAATAACAGTGAGATACCATTTTTACCTATCAAATTAGCAGCAGTTGGCAAAATAAGGTGAGGCTAGACATTACCCAGAACTAGTGAAGAACTACAAATTGGTCCAGTTTTCTGAAAAGTGATTGGGCAATATGCATCAAAGGCCTTAAAAATGTTCACACTCTTTAACCCAGTAATGCTGCTTCTAGGACTCCATCCTAAAGCAATAATCTAATATTTGGACAAAAATATATTTACAAAACTTTCATAACACTCGTTTAGAGTGAAACACTCAAAAAGCAACTTCAATGACCAAAAGCAAGGAAATAATATTATTGTGGAACAGTAATATCATGAAGCATCACATAACTAATTCAAACTATATTTGGGGGTTATCTTTAGTGATAAAGAGCCATAACAATGAAGAAAGCAGTGCAGAAAACAATACATACAGGAAGAAAAACTATTCATGGAATTCCTAGTTAGGTACTACTCTGAAGAATGGGCTGGCTGTCCCAAAGTTTAAATATACCATGTCACTATTGATGTATTCACATAGTGAGTCCTTGAAAATCTGGTGGTATTTCTCAATGAACTTGAGTCTCTAATGATCTGCACAAATTTCTCAAAGAACAGTGGTGTGAGCTTCTCTGCTTGTTGACCCCGCTTCTGGCTGCTGGAAGCCTACAACCAAGGAGAAGAGGGCAGTGTTGAGAGCAGCCAGCCTGAAGACTGACCAGTAAACCTTAGTTTCCCTTTCAGGAATACTTTTACTGAATTCTAATATTGCCATAGATGCCAAAATCCAATTGAATGGATGTTTAGTGAGTCTTAGCTGATTTCCTACAAAATATTAAATATTAGTTGGAAATAGGAGGAAGGGTATCAAAGAAAGTTGTACAAAAACAGAGGCCACATCCAAAGAAAGAAGCAAATTAGTGAAGAAGAAAGATATAAGAAATGTAAGAAAAAGAAAAAGAAAGAAAAAGAAGGGAGAAGAAAAGAAATAATGGGTAATGAACTATGGTTTCCTCAAAATTATTGGATTATTGCACATTATTTTAACAGTTTTAAAAAGGAGGTTAATATATCAAAACACAACTCTGGAAAACTGT
>VMDO01036944.1:0-14730 GCA_007922755.1 Pedetes capensis
ATCAACTGCTCATATGCAGGTTCAAACTGAAACTGAAGAAATTAGAACAAGCGTATAAGAACTAAGGTATGACTTTGAGTATATCTCACCTGAGTTTAGAGACCATCTCAAGAACAGGTTTGATGCATTAGACACTAATGATTGAAGACCAGACAAATTGTGGCATGGCATCAAGGACATCATTCATGAGGAAAGCAAAAGGTTACTAAAAAGCCAGGAAAAAAGAAAAGACCAAATTACATGTCAAAAAAGACTCTGAAGTTTCTCCTTGAATGTAGAGCAACTAGAGCAAAAGGAAGACATGACAAAGAACTAAATAGAAGATTTCAAAAAGCAGGTTGAAAAGACAAAGCCAAATATTATAATGTCATGAGCAAAGAGCTGGAGATAGAAAACCAAAAGGGAAGAACGCATTCTTTTTTCTCAAATCGAAAGAATTGAATAACAAATTCAAACCTCGAGTGGCAATAGTGAAGGATTCTACACAGAAAATATTAAACAATACAGGAAACAACAGAAGAAGCTGGAATGAATACACAAATTCATTATACCAAAAAGGATTGGTGGATGATCAATCATTTCGAGAAGTTGCATATGATCAGGAACCAATGATACTGAAGGGAGGAATGGAAGCTGCCTTGAAGGTATTGACAAAACACAAGGTTCCAGGAGTTGATGGAATACCAATTGAGATGTTTCAACAAACAGAGGTAGCACTGAAGGTGCTCACTTGTCTGTGTCAAAAGATTTGGAAAATAGCTACCTGGCCAACGACTGGCAGAGATCCACCGGCCAGCTTCTGAGCCATTTTTATCAACAGGTGCCTCAAACCTCGGGGAGAGAAAATGCTGGAAGAGACCCAGGAGGTAGGAAAGGGGCCAGAAATGGGGAGCACCCAAGACTCAGGACTCAGAGGAATCAGGTCAGAGGGGCCGATGGGACACGGGGAAGGGGAGCAGGCCAGGGTGCCTCCTGTGACTGTGCCACCTGTCCAGGTGATCTCTTCGGGGTGACAGGCACTGGGATAACTGCCAGATGAAAACTTCCATCTTTCTCTTCCTTCCAAGCAGGAGAGGGTGAGGCTTCCCTCCCTTTCTCGATGGAGCCTCAACTCTCAAGGACATGGAGAGATTTTCACCCATCTTCAGAGGCCAGAAGATACAGACAGCTGGCCGAGCCTCCCCTCTCTATGACCCTTCTCAAATCAGAAGCACACTGGGTTGTCCACAGTGGCCGACTCAAGCTGCATCCTGAGAGATGGACATCAGCAGAACTTGTGTCTCTGCTCATCTGCTGTGTGACTCTAAGCAAGTTTCCAAGACTCTCTGAGCCTCAGCTCCTCACCCATAAAATGAAGAGCCAATAGCTGCCATGTTGTTTTTATTCTTACCCTTTGTGTCCTTCTTGTGGAAGATCTAGGATCCCATCCAAGCTAAAGTTCAAAGTAAGACAGAGCAAAGTGTTGACCATAGGGTTACTACAGACTGAATGTTTATCTCCCCTCCCACCTGAATGCACAGACTGAAGCCCTAATCCTCAGTGTGATAGTACTTGGAAGTGGAATCTTTGGGAAGCTGTTAGGTTTGGATGACATTATGAAGGTAGAACCGTCATGGTGGGATTAGTACCTTTAAAGAGACCACAGTTCTCTTTCTCTCTCACTTCCCCCACCTCTCCCTTCCCCTCCTCCTTTGTGAGAATCCAGCAAGAAGCCAAGCAGGCTTCAAATCAGCTTGTACCATGATCTTGGGCTTCTCAGCCTCCAAAACTGTGAAAAAGACTTTCTGTGGTTTAAACCACCTAGCTTATGGTATTTTGTTATAGTACCTCAAGCTGAGGCAGAATTTGATATAAAGAAGTGAGGTGCTGCTGTAACAAATACCCCAAAACGTAGAAAATGGCTTTGGAACTGGGTAATGGTAGCAACTGGGAGAGTTTTGAGGTGGATGCTAGAAAAGCTGATATTGCTATGAAAATACTGTTAAAGGTGACTCTGATGAGATCTGAAAAAGAGAAGAGGAAGCCAGGCTCACACCTGTAATCCCAGCAACTTGGGAGGCAGAGGCAGGAAGATTGCAAGTTCGAGACCAGAAGCAGTCTGCGTAATTTAGCAAGACCCTATCTCAAAAAAAGTAAAAATAAAAAATGGGCTGAGGGTGCAGCTCAGTGGTCCAGTACTTGCAAAGCATGCAAGCATGAGGCCCTGGGTTCAACCCTCAGTACTGCAAAAGAAAAAAGAAAAAAAGAAAAAGAAAAAGAAAAGAGAGAGAGAGAGAGAGAGAGAGAGAGAGAGAGAGAGAGAGGAGGGCTGCAGAAAGAAGCTCTATTTTAGAAACAAGTAAGTAGTCACACACAGAATGCCAGCAGAAATGTGGATGGATGTTAAGGGAGATTCTGATAATGCCACACACAAAAAGGGAGAACAAGGACCTAGACAGCAGATAAAGATATTCATTGCTGAAAAGTGCAATGAACTTGGCTGTATCTTGTTTGTGTCCTGGCCTTTTGTAAAAGGTAGGGCTCTCACCAACAAGCTGGCTGGAATTCTTTTGCTCTACCTGGATAGAAATTGTGGATAGGCAAGGAGAAGCCTTTCAAATACTGGCCGTAGGCAGCAGCTGTGTCCCTCAGCATTTGACAGCAATGAGCAGTGACTGCAGACAAGTGGGAGCAGCAGCAGCAACTGTTTGAAGTAGCCATGGCCGGAGCTGCACCTTCCAAAGCTGGAGTTGTACCACAGCAGCAACTGTCATGTGGCTTCCTTAAGGCATCCATGGAGGGTTCAAAACCACCAGTGCTAGCATAAGGGGGGCTCATATTGTTACCAGGGATATGTGGGGAGCACAGGTAGGGAGGTCTGGAGCACGGGTCTGGGAATCTGGCAGCAAAACCTCAGTCCTTGTATTCAGCACCTGAAAGAATTTATACCCTTCTAGGTTTACAACTCTTATGTAGGCCAAGGAGGTCAGGATTCCTCAGCCCTTCAAGGGTTACAGCTCCCATGTAGGCCCACGAGGTGGGGACTCCTAAGCCCATAAGTGCTATTGTACTTAACGAGGCTGAGGAGGTCGAGATTCCTCAGCCCTTGATAGAAACTGGTGTTTCAGCCTCCTGGCAGGACTGGGTAGGAGGATTCCTCAGTCCAAGATAGTGGTCAGTGTTACAGTTCCTGGGTATGGTGACCGAAACCCTTAATCCTTAAGACTCCACAGCTCTCCAGAACTCTTCCAGAAACCTGGGACTTCTGTTTCTCTTTTCTGGATCTTGGCAGTCTTTTCCCTCTTCCACCATCCCTCTTCTTCCTGCCCTGGTCATTGTCTTGAACCATTCACTGCCTCTTATTGCTATGGCCGCGGTCACTGTTGCTGCCTCTCAGGAGGCACCAACTGGGGCCCTTCCTCTGATGTTGCTGCTCCTGGTGCTGCTCGTCTCTGGCCTTGCAGCTTCACCTCTTCTTCAGCTCTCAAGCACCCCATTGCTTTGCTGCTCCTGCAGCTTGGTGTTCGGGCTGCACTGCGATCTCTGCCACTGCCACTCCATCGTCTACACAATCTCTCACTGCTAACAGCACCATTAGTCAGCTTTCTTTGCTGCCTCTTTCTTCATGTTACCACCTCAGCCTGCAGGACTAAAAGTAGGCAAAGACCAGTCAAGAGAAGCCTTTTAGTGGGCCTAATGTTGCAACGGGCTGGGATTTAGCTCAGTGGATAGAGCACTGCGCTGCAGTCTCTGAGGTCCTGAGTTCAATTCCCAGCCCTGCAAAAAATGGGAGAAGGACCTGGCAATCCACTCCCAAGGCAATCCCGAAACAGTCAGCCATTGAAAACCCTATGAGGTCGCTATGAGTTGGATACCGACTCAACAGCACCTGACAACAACAACAATGTTGCAACACCAGGGGGCAGCACAGGAGGGAGTCTCCTGGGCAGCTCTAGTGAGCCAGAGAAGGGGAGTCTGCACCAATCACAGAAATGATGGTTTGTGTCTGCACCAATCACAGCAGTCCTTTCTGCACAACCAGAGGAAGTACTCCCCCTCTGGCCTAGGTTGGTCACAGAGTCACCTAATGCCCACTGAGGCTTGTGACAGCCAAGACTCCAGTGCAAACTGCAAACTGTTTGAAATAGCCATGGCTGCAGCTGCACCTTCTGAAGCTGGAGTTGTACCACAGCAGCAACTGTCATGTGGCTTCCTTGCGGCATCCATGGAGGATTCAAAACCACCAGTGCCGGCATAAGGGTGGCTCAAATTGTTACCCGGGATATGTGGGGAGCACAGGTAGGGAGGTCTGGAGCACGGGTCTGGGAATCTGGCAGCAAAACTTCAGTCCTTGTATTCAGCATATGAAAGAATTTATACCCAAAACAGAACTTATAGTAGAGGGTATAGATAAGTTGTATTAAAGTTAGTACACCTTTAAGGAATAAATGGAATAAATACACCTTTATGGAATAACTGGAGTTGCTTAGGTCGATCTGGAAAGGAAATTGGAAAGCCCTGTGTACCCAGGGTGACTCAGCATAAGGATATTTCTATTCCTCAGGAGAAGATAAAGAAGCCAGAGAGAACAGAAGGGCCAAGCAGGCTTTTAGAAGTAAAAGTGCCTTGGATAGACAAAGATGGCAGGCCCAAGAGAAGGGAGAGATGTGCACATTGCTTTCAGAGAGAGGAGTGGAGGGTGAGGAGTAGAGAGAAAGAGAGAGAGAGGAGTGGAAGAAGAGACAGCATAGGCACATGTTCCCTCTGGTGTGATGTCAGTCCTGGGCACCCAGCTCTGGGCACCTAGGAGAGGGCGCGGAGCCATGGAAATCATTGCTGATGTATGAAAGATATTGGCCAAAAGCAGAGAATACCAGAAAGATGTCTGTTTTATTAACTATGCAAAGGTCCTAGGGTCTTTGTTTTATAAATGGTTCAAATGGCTTAATAAAGGTGTGGGACCCATGTCTGGATCCAATGTCCTTAGAGATTTGTCTCCCATGTGGCTTTGTTCATCCTAGCCAAACAGAAGAAACCATTTCAATTCCCTTTTCCTCCATATTCCCTACTACTGGCTGAGCTAACTACCTAACATTTTCCCTCAAGAGTTGGGACCCTAAAATCGTTTAGGAAAGTGAGCAATGCATCAGATCTGGCTACTTCCAACTGAGAAGTCCTGCTGACATTCATGCTCAAGAGGGTGGTCAAGGGAACTCAGATGTGTCCGACTGTATTGTCTTAGTAGCATTTCAGGATGAGTTGACCGTAAACAAGAGTAAAAGAGGTCAAAACAACAGGTTTGTAGGCAAGGCCCAAATACTAAAACTATGATGACCATAATTATTATTGGTATAATCTATGTCCACCAGAAAAATCCAGAAGACTATTCCTAGAGCATTTCTCCCAAAGGTTGGAGAGTGAGGTTGTTGTTGCTGCTGCTGTTGTTGTTGTTTTTGTTGTTAGGTGCCATCAAGTCAGCTCAACTCATAGCAACCACATGTACAACACAACAAAACACTTCCTAACACTGTGTCACGAACACAATCTTTTTAATATTTCAACCCATTGTTGCAGACACTGTGTCAATCCATCTAGTTGAGGATCTTCCTTTTTTTCATTGATCCACCACTCTCCCAAACATCATGTCCTTTTACAGGGATTGGGCCCTCCCAACAGCATATCCAAAATACATAAGATGCAGTCTAGCCATCCTTGCTTCCAAGGAGCACTCTGGTTGCACTTTTCTTCTAGGAAGGATCTGTTGGTTCTTTTGGTAGTCCATGGTATATTCAATATTCATCTCCAGCACCATAATTCAAAAGCATCAATTCTTTTCCTGTCACCCTTATTCACTGTCCCCCTTTCCAAAGCATATGAGGTGATTGAAAGTACCATGACATGGGTCAGACATACCTTTATCTTCAATGTGACAACTTTGCTTTTCAATACTTCATCCAATTGTAAGGATTTTTGTGTTCTTGATGTTGAGCCACAATCCATACTAAAGGCTGTGTTCTTTGCTCTTCATCAGTAGATGTTTCGAATCCTCTTCACTTTCAGCAAGCAAAGTTGTGTCATCTGCATAATGCAGGTTGTTAATGAGTCTTCCTCCAATCCTGCTGGCCTATTCTTCTTCATAAAGTCCATCTTCACAGATTATTTGCTCAGCACAGAGACCAAAGAGGTATGGTGAAAGAATACAGCCCTGACACACACCTTTCTTGACTTTAAACCAGGAAGTGTTTTCCTGTTCTTTTTGAATATTTGCCTCCTGGTCTATGTACAGATTCCTCATGAGTAAAATGTAGTGATCTGGTATTCCCGTTTTTTGCAATGTGATCCATAATTTTTCATAATTTGCATGGTCAATGCCTTTGCATAGTCAATAAGACAGACATCTCTCTGGTATTCTCTGCTTTTAGCCAATACCCTTCATACATAAGAAATGATATTCTTAGCTAAGAATGATTCCCATGATTCCATGCCCTCTTTTAAACCTGGCTTGACTTTCCAGTGACTCCCTGTCAATACATTCTTGCAGTCACTTTTGACTGAACTTTAGCAAAATTTTACTTGCATGGGATATTAATGATATCTCCTGATAATTTCTGCATTTGATTGAATCCCCTTTCTTGGGAATAGGCACAAATATGGATCTCTCCCACTCATTTGACCAGGTAGATGTTTCCCAAATATTTTGACATAGACAAGTGAGCACTTCCAGTACTATGTCTGTTTGTTGAACCATCTCAATTGGTACTCCATCAAATCCTGGAGCCTTGTGTTTCGTAGTACCTTCAAGGAAGCTTCCACATCTTCCTTCAGTACCACTGGTTCCTGATCATATGCAACTTCTTGAAATGGTTGGTCATCCACCAATTCTTTTTGGTATAATGACTCTATATTCCTTCCATCTTCTTTTGATGTTTCCTGTATTGTTTAATGTTTTCAGTGTCGAATCCTTCACTATTGCCACTTGAGGTGTGGGGGCTCCTCTTCCCACTCTAGGCCTGGATCAGGAGCAGGTACCTCACACTACCAACTCTGAGGGACCCACAGGACTTGGGTGAATGCAGTGACAGAGTTAGAAAAGGCTTCGAGAAGCCAGCTGTATAAGAGAACTATAAACTTTACTTAACATCAAAACACAGGAATAGGTGTTGCAGCTGTGAGGGTATTGCAGCTCTGAGAGTCTGCCCTTCGGGAAGGCAGTCTCCTCTAGGGTGTTATAGCTCTGCCTCCAGCACTGGGCCTGGAGGCTTTTCAGGAGTCCTCTGCTGATTGTAGTCTCTGCTGGTCTTCCACTGGTGTTGACTGCAGTCTTCTCTCTTGATAGAAGTCTTCTTTGTTGATTGAAGTCTTGATTGAAGTCTTCTTCTCCTCACTGGTCTCCATTGGTCTCTCTGTTGTCTCTCTGATGATCTTCTTCTCTCCATAGGGATGGGATGAGCTAGCTGCTGGCTTCTGGTGATGGAATGGCCACTCTTCTCTTGATGGTCGGTGGAAAGGACCTTTCTCTAGGTGGTCAGAGGCTAGGACTCTCTGATTGCTGCTGCTCGGAGCCAGCAAGCCCTGCTTATATGCCCTCTGGGTTAACAAATATAACTGCTCTAACTGCTTCTAACTAATCAGGGTAAAACCAATCATGTAACAGCACATGTGACTGGGCATGACCAATCAGAAGTGGTATGCAAATAAAGGATGAAAACAGATGTTGTTTTTTGGCTAATCAGGGGGTGTTCTTTGGTACCCAATAAGGGGGCAGGATGAGGATCAGGTATACCCAATCAGGTAGCAGGGGATCTAAGCAGGCAGGGGCCATCTTGGTTTATTCATCACCAAGAGCTTGGGCTAGAGGCCAGGATGTAGGACAAGGGTCACTGGGAGCCATCTTATCCTGGAGCATAGGTCTTAGTTCTCCAGGTGGACTAGATAGACCTCTGTTACAGTAGTCCTCTCTAGCTACCCTGGGGGATCCCTACATTGAGACTTGAATTTTTTTTTCAATTCCTTAAGCTTGAGAAAAGCAGAACATGTTCTCCTCTTTTGGTTTTCTATCTCCAGCTCTTTGCACATATCATTATAATATTTGCTTTTGTCTTCTTAAGCTTCCCTTTTAAATCTGTTTAGTTCTTTAATGTGATCAAATCTTTTTGCTTCAGTTGCTTCATGTTCCAGGGAAAGTTTCAGAGTCTCTTTTGATATATAATTTGGTCTTTTCTTTTTTTCCTCATATATGATGTCTTTGATGTTATGCCACAACTCATCTCATCTTCAATCATTAGTGTCTAATGCATCAAACTTGTTCTTGAGGTAGTCTTTGAACTCAGGTGGCATATGTTCAAGGTCATACCTTGGCTCTTGTACACTTGTTCTACTTTTCCTCAGTTTCAGTTTGAACCTGCATATGAGCAGTTGATAGTCTGATCCATAATCAGCACCTGGTCTTGCTCTTTCTTCTGATCCTGAGCTTTTCCATCACCTATTTCCACTAATGTAGTCAATTTGGTACCTATATATTCCATCTGGTGAATTCCTTATATACAGTCACCATTTACTTTAGTGCAAAAAATATATATTTGCAATGAAAAATTTGTTGGCCTGACGAAATTCTATCATGTGATCTCCAGCACAGAAGCTGTATTTTCCAACTACTGACACTTCCTTGTTTCCAGCTTTTGCATTCCATTCATCACTAATTATCAGTGCAATTCCAGTATAAGTCAGTGCAATTGAAACATAAATCAAGGTTCTAACTACTGATAAGTCTCAAGCTGTCCTTTTCTTACTTGAGGAGATCTCAAGTCCTTCAATAGTTCACAGATACAGGCAATTTTGTCCTCAGGATGTTCTTGAGGCTGTGGATACTCAGAAACAATAGATATTGTTAAGAGTTTCCCTATAGTTTTACTGCAATGGGTGTACCAAGAGGACCTGGTAGGGGCTCTTCCATCAGGGAAGAAGTTGACCCAATGAGGACACTTGCTTACAGGTCTGTAGTAATGCATAGTCTGCTGGCTGTGTGTGTGGCCCACACAATTATCAGGAGGCAGAACTCTGTTACCAAGTTTTAATAAAGTCTTCTTGTTTGACAGTTAGATTTGCCACTTTATTTCCCTGGGTAATTAAGGGAACAGTTCTTTCTGTTTCCTTACAGTGCATCATAGTTACTCGCGTGGTGGCCAGACAGCTTTCAGAAGAATCTTTTGGTTGGTATTTTCATCAACACTGACTACCCTATAAGTTTACTTAGAAGGGGATCCTGGGCAATTGATTAAGGCAGAGACTGAAATCCTCAGTATCTGAGAGGAAGTTAATATTTGTACCTGCTGTATCACCCAGAGGCATGTGGATGGTCTTATGCAGTTGCTTAAGGTGGGCCTCACCAGACAGCCATGGTGGCTTTTGGTCCTTGAGGGAGACCATGATTGGAGCTGACTGGAGGCCTGTCCTCTCCATTAGGGGTGATAGTGGGGCCCTCTTTGTAGAGGTGACAAAGCTCTGATTGCTTAGGACTCTGTTAGGGAAGTCCTTGTCAGAGCCTTGTTTTTTCCACAGCAGTAGCTGGTTTGGGCCCCTGAAAAATCTCTTTTTTGACCTGGAGTTTCTCTGATGGGGCAGGTCTTAACTTGCCTGGGGAAATATAGTATTTCCCGGGATTAAAAGTTATCAATTGGGCTTATTTTATTGCCTGTAATCAGTTTCCCTGGGTCGTTCGAGACTTGTTTTAATCCTCGTTATTGAAAATCCCAAAAGCAAAAGTTAAAATTGAGCATTTAGTTCTCTTATAAGTTAATTTGGGCTGGAGTTTAATTCATTTGGTAGAGTGCTGCTCTGCACTTTCTGAGGACCCAGGTTTGATCCCCAGCACCACAAAAACAAGAGAAAGATGTGGCAATCCACTCCCGAAGCAATCTGGAAATAATTAGCCATTGAAAACCCTATGAAGGTCACTATGATTTGGATCCAACTTGACAGCGCCTAACAACAACATAAGTTAATTTGGCACTTTCTAAATATAGAACACAAGAACACATGCAGACAATGCATACATGTTTCCTGTGTTTGCTTGGGTATCCAAAAGGAAGAACAAAAGAGAAAAACCTGGGATAACTTGAGACTTTGAGGTCACCTTTAGAGATACTGGATATAAGGTATGATAGTTGTCTAACAAGGTTAGGTGACTTATTGGGGAAGCCTCTAAAGAAGGAGCATCCCTCATTTGAGGGAGTTTTGTGGTGTTGGCTGACGCTCTTATTTAGGGATCAAGTTGGTATGGTTTACACTGATCTGGATTGTCTACTGGGGCAAAGAAGCCCTGTACATAAGGAAATGGCCGAAAAGGCCCTGTCCTTCTACAAGAAAGACCTAGTTACTATTTCCATGCCTTGGTTTGATCATCTAGTCTGTATTGGGGTTACAAATGGCAGCAAAGAGAAATGCCTACATCAAAGAGGCAAGTGTTTAGGAACCCAGAGAGAGTTACACATCTGGAAGAGAGTAACTGAGGGAGTGTCTTTAGTGATAAAGGCATCCCATTAATCACTCAGGAACCAGGGAATTACCATGCTGGATTCTGGAGACCCACTTAACAGTGAGTTTCAGTGAACCACTTAGCTGGCAGGAACTAAGAAGACAAATGTATGTTACCCACTTGGCAGAAGCCAAGCATCCTTAGTTCAAAAGAGCCAAGGCCCATTCTTATTTGTCGTTAACAAACTAAGATCCGCTTTTGATCTGCTATCTCTTAGTATGATCAATAAAAAGAGTTGCAGCTTTTGATTATAATACTTTGGAAGCTAATAACCATAGAGGAGGCTATAAATTTCCCCTTAAGGCATATTGGGTATCTTATGTAGCTTGTTGTTGTTGTTGTTGTTGTTGTTAGGTGCCATAGAGTCAGGTCTGATTCATAATGACCCTATGTACAACAGAGCAAAACACTCTCCAAACACTGTGCTCTGCTCAGCACTATGTCAGTGCTTCTCTGCTATTCACAGAGTTTTCAATGGCTGATTGTCTCAGGGTTGTTTTGACAGTGGACTTCCAGGTCCTTCTCCCATTTTCCCAGAGCTAAGGATCAAACCCAGGGCCTCAAAGAGTGCAGAGTGGCACTCTACTAACTGAGCAAACCCTAGCCCCTTTATATAACAGATGTCTCAAAACAGCAGACCCAGCATCTGGGTCTGGCATCACTTTTGATCTGGAATAGAAAACATAGTGTTTAAATCCCATAACAATACAGAAACCCTAGTACAGGCATAATAGGCATTTTAGAAGTAAATGGCCTTGTGAAATAAAGAAAGGAAGAACTTTTATGAGAGAAAGATGTTGCATTCCCGGAGGGCTATGAATAAGCTGTAAAGAAAACTCTGAGGTTAATAGATAAAACCCAATATAACATCAAATGTAAGTTTGATTTAACATAGGAAAAAATAAGTCATATTGACCAAAATGCATGCAAAAGTAGATATGGTCTTGTAGTGTGCAGCAGGGAAGCACACGCTGTGAAGAGCTGAAGTGTTGCTGCTGCTGCTGATGTTGTTGTTGTTGTTGTTGTTGTTGTTGTTGTTAGGTGCCATAAAGTCAGGTCTTCCTCATAGTGACACTATGTGCAACAAAACACTCTCCAATTCTGTGCCAGGCACACGGTCTTATTTATGTTTAAGTCCACTGTTGCAGACACTGTGTCAATCCATCTGGTGGAGGGTTTTCCTATTTGTGTTGACCTGCCACTCTCCCAAACATGGTGTCTTTCTCCAGGGATTGGTCTCCCCTGACTACATGTCCGAAATATGTAAGATGCAGTCTGACCATTCTTGCTTCCAAGGAGCACTCTGGTTGCACTTCTTCTAGGATAAATCTGTTGGTTCTTTTGGCAGTCCATGGTATATTCAATAGTCAGCTCCAGCACCATAATTCAAAAGCATCAATTCTTCTCCTGTCTCCCTTGTTCAATGTCCAGCTTTCACAACCATATGATGAAACTGAAAATACCATGGCATGAGTCAGGCGCACCTTTGTCTTCAATGTGATATCTTTACTTTTCAATACTCTAAAGAGATCTTTTGCCACAGCTTTTCCCAAAGCAATGTCTTTTGATTTCTTGACTGCTGCTTCCATGGGTGTTGATTATAGAGCCAAGCAAAGCAAAATGATGGACAACCTTAATCTTGTCTCCATTTATTGTGAAGTTGTATACTGACCCAGTTGTAAGGATTTTTGTTTTGTTGATGTTCAGTTGCAATCCATACTGAAGGCTGTGTTCTTTGATCTTCATCAGTAAATGTTTCAAATCCTCTTCAACTTTCAGCAAGCAGAGCTGTGTCATCTATATAATGCAGATTGTTAATGAGTCTTCCTCCAGTCCTGATACCACATTCTTCTTCATAAAGTCCAGCTTCTTGGATTATTTGCTCAGCATAGAAATTGAAGCAGTATGGTGAAACAATACAGCCCTGACACACACCTTTCTCGACTTTAAACCAGGCAGTGTTTCCTTGTTCTGTTTGAATGACTGCCTCCTGGTCCACGTACAGCTTCCTTGTGATTACAATTAGGTGCTCTGGTATTCCCAGTCTTTGTGGTGTTACCCATAATTTGTTATGATCCACACAGTCAAATGCCTTTGCATAGTTGATAAAACATAGATAGGCATCTTTCTGGTATTCTCTGCTTTTGGCTAATATCCATCTGACACCATCAATGATGGCTCTTGTTCCATGCCCTCTTCTGAATCCAGCTTGATTTTCTGGCAGTTCCCTGTCTATATATTGTTGCAGTCACTTTTAAATGATCTTTAGCAAAATTTTGCTTGCATGTGATATTAATGATATCATTAAATGGTTCCCACATTCAGTTAGATCCCCTTTCTTGGGAACAGGCACAAATATAGATCTCTTCCAGTCAGTTGGCCAGGTATTTGTTTTCCAAATCTCTTAGCATAAATAAGTGAGCTCCTCCAGTGCTGCATCTGCTTATTGAAACATCTTTAAAGGTATTTCAACAATTCCTGGAGCCTTGTGTTTCACCAATTCCTTCAAGACAGCTTGCACTTTATCCTGCAGTACCATTGGTTCCTGGCCCATGGAAGTCCCTTTTAGCTCACTGATACCTAGAATGTTGATGTTTATGTGCTCCATTTTCCATTTTGACTATTTTTAATTTCCTTAGACTCATACTACGTACATTCCACATTCCAAGTATTAATGGAGCTTTATAGTTTTTGCGCCTTATTTTGAGTCATGCCACATCAGCAAATGGAGGTCCCTGAAGCTTTACTCCATTACTGTCATTAAAGTTGACTCTACTTTGAGGAGGCAACTCTTCTCCAGTTGTTTCTTGAATCCCTTCCAACCTGAGGGTCTCATATTCTGGCACTATATCTGATAGTGTTTCTCTGCTATTCATAGGGTCTTCAATGATGAATGGTTTCAGGAGTGGGCTACCTGGTCTTGTTCCCTTGTCTGTCTTAGTCCAGACAAGGATGCCCAGAGGAAAGCTGCCCACCATGGGTGACCCTCCTGGTAGCTATAATACTGATGGACATAGACTTCAGCATCACAGCAACATGCAAGCCCCCACAGACATATGGGAGAGCTAAAAGCATAAAGAAGAAAAAAGATCCCATGATCCCAATCCAAGGAAGGAGACTTTATCCCTAATCATGAAGTAAATCTAATTGTAACCAAGCAGGAAACATTAAGAATGGAATCAGGAATTGGGTCTGAATATCTATCATCTCTCTATGTCCTTGTAGCACTAGGAAAAGGGGAGGGACTTGTTATTATTGTGGAAGGACAAGCTGGGGAAGAAAGGGGAAGTTGAGTTTATCTCAGTGCCTAGAGACACAAAGTTTACGGTTTGTGTCCTCAGGGGGAAAGCAATTTTCTCAGGGTTATTGTTGTTCTAAAGGAAGAAACCCAAAAGGTAGCCAGCCTTTCAGGTTTATATGTGTCCCAGGAAACAGCAAATTTCTTGAGAATATTTGTCATAAGGGATGGTTATTCCCGCTATGATTGCCTGAGTCTCAAGGGTATCTATGGCCTTTGTAGACCTTAATGAGAATTCCCCATTTAGATACTTGTTTAAAACTTTTATCACTGGAGGAAGCTTTTGCCCTTTGACCTTTTACTTGTTATTGTTGGTAGGTGCTGTCAAGTCATGTCCAACTCATAATTGGACCCTCACATAGGGTTTTCAATGGCAGATTGTTTCGGGATTGCCTTGGGAGTGGGTTGCCACATCCTTCTCCTTTTTTTTTTTTTTTTTTTTTTTTTTGCGGTGCTGGGAATGGAACTCAGAACCTCAGATACTGCAGCACAGCACTCTACCAACTGAGCTAAATCCCAGCCGACCTTTTGCTAAGCTTCAGGATAAAAGGAAAACCGGGACCCTTCAGGGAGTAAAGATTTGGATTCCACAGACTGTCTGCCAGAGACTCATCTCAAGGCACTTCTCTAGGCCCAGAATCATTGCCCTGTATTGGGAATCCTGGAGACTCAGCATGTGGTCCCCACAAACGTCTGACAGTTGAGAAAGCTCAGCTAGCCTGAGTCCCCAAGGGAGGGAGAGACCTACGCCCGGGTGTAGAGTACAGCAGTGGAGCAAACCCAGAGAGGGTGTGGCCCATCGCAGCTAGAGGCTGTGCCTCCATGTAGGGGTCCTAGGGGCATTTGGGTTCTGCCCCTAAACATTAATATCACACACCAGCAAAATTCTACTAAAGATCATTCAGAAGCAACTGCAGCA